>JAOVYX010017666.1:0-21728 GCA_035668315.1 Drosera spatulata | reverse complement strand
TGAAAAAATTAGGTGTTAATTAATTACCTTGAGTCCTATAAATAGAGCTCATTTGTAAGGTGTTATGTACACATTTTTCAAAAGAAGAAAATCTCACTTTCTCCCTCTAATCTCTCTCTAAAAATATTTTACTATTTTGATAATTTCGATAAATATCTTTCGAAGAAATTTATCGGACGAAACGTCTTTGTTATAACATACCTCTCATTTTTTTTTTGCCGATCGATGATGTGTTGTTGATGTGTGGGTGGAGTTAAAGGCTTATAGGGAATAAGCCCCGACATCACGGTACCCCAGGTAGAACCACAGGTCGCTCCCACACGTCTCCATCTCCATTCTACCAAAATGGCGCCGCTGGTTCAGAACTCTCAACCATGGGTCGAAAAATAGTAAGCAAAATCTCACACATGAATCACCCCTTTCCCCTCCCTCACTTCGCTTGATTGATTGATTCCCGCTTCGTTGGTTACTTACTCGCAGTCGGCCGAGGCAAGTGAAGGATGTGGCGCACCAGGACGAGGTCGTCAGGGTCCTCACCAACACTCTCCAGACATACAATGTGAATTCCCCCGTTTCTCTTTTTGATGTTTCCCCTTTTGATTGTGTTGTGATGGGGGTTTTTGAAACCCTAGTTGGTGTTGGGTTAGGGTTTGGGGATGGAATGGGATTGTGAGGATGTGGTTTTTTTCGGTTTTGTTGGCAGTGTCCGCATATGTTGTTTTACGGGCCTCCTGGTACTGGGAAGACCACGACTGCTCTTGCCATCGCACATCAGCTTTTCGGGTGAGATTTACTTGTCCCGTATGATGTTGTGTTTGGTGGGAATGGTTATTGTTTTATGGTCTGGGTTATTGTTGAGAATACAATATTTAGTGTGGAATTTGAGAGATCAAAACAATTACATATAACATCCTGGGTTACTTCATTCATGGTAAATTGTTTTTGAGCTAGAACCCGAGTGGTTTAATTGTTAGGATGAGGATTTAGAGAAAGATGATGAGATCATGGGATTGTTGTGGAATGTTAATGCAAAGTTATGGAATTGGAGAACTTGTGACTGATTTTGTTACTCGCTTGCTGTGAATTATGATCGACACAATGGTTTCATATCCGTGTGTAGCAATTGAGCATCATTGACCTTTTGTTTTATTGTTTCACTTCTATTTCGATACTCCCATTCCGTTGCTTATCCTAACCTGGTAAATTGAAACTACAATGTATAGAGACTATTGATTGAAGCTACAATGTATGTTTCTCTCTTTTGTTTGAATTTTCGTTACCCTGTGGGTTTTTTTTTTTCTCTTTTTCTGTCCTTTCATCTTTCATGCTTCTTATTCATAGCTAGGTCAACTATTATATTACTAGAACCCCATTAACCCTCAGATTAAGTTTATCCAGTACCCAGAATCAACTTGTTCCAAATTGCTCATGTTGAGTGAGCTTGTGTTTGCTCAATGCATTCTTTATCTGCACTCTAGATGTTAGTTTGAGGTGTTTGTATTCATTTATTTGTCACGAGTGATTGGCTGATCTTTATAGTGCAATATAAACATGCTCATTTTATTACCTAATTGACTTGAGGGGTTCTATGTTTTTCTAGTTTTGTTCAATTTTTTGGAACCAAATGCTTAAAAAATTGTGATATGATAGGAAATTATGAAGAATATATAACTAGCCACTATCGATCATGAAGAGTAGATGTGTTCCATTATATAAAATCAGTAACTGGTTGCATATTTTTATTTTTGATTTATGTATTTTTTTAGTGCAGAAAGGTCAACTAACTAAACCTTTATTCTGTTACACGGGGTCGGTTATATGTATATGATGGTATCATTTTTTATGTCACGTATAATGTCCTCGGTGATATCATGATGTGTCATAATCATACAAGGTTTCCTCGAGCTTCTCAGAGGACTTCTTATTCGTCTGTTCATTGGCACTGTATCCATTGTTTCACATCTCTTCACTGGTGCTTCCATGAGCCGGAATTTAACATCTCCTAATCTTATCTTCATTGATATCATCCCAATTTTCTATCATAAAATCTCGTGCCAATCTTGTCTTTCTTTGTATGATTGCACATCTACCTTTAACATTTTCATATGATTGACTCACATCTTATGCGAATGTTGTTACGTGATGGTATTCACTCTGACAGCTATCTTCTACAGTAAATGTTTCCTAAACTTGAACGATACTCAGGATCACATTACTCTCCTTGTGCACTCTTCTATTTCATTTTTTTAGTTATGCAATATTTTCAAGTTTTTAATGCTTGGTGCCGTTTGGACCCAAATTCATAATTGATCAAAATAAAAAGAATTAAAATCACAAAATATAAGAAAATTATTTATTTGTGTAATATTCTCTGTTTTTTTCCCCTATGTTTTGATCAATTCAGAATGCAGGTCCATGTGCACCTATGTAGGTCCAAATACTAAACCAGAAAAACCAACATTTGGATGAATTATGAATGTTTGTGCATGATTTAGTGTCTTGCATTATGCAGGCCTGAGCTGTATAAATCTAGGGTGCTTGAGCTGAATGCTAGTGATGATCGTGGAATCAATATTGTCCGAACAAAGATAAAGGATTTTGCTTCTGTTGCCGTGGGCTCTGCTCAACGACAAGGGTAATAATTTTCCATGTCTTGATTTCCTTGATTTATTTTATGACTTTTATCATGTAATGATATTTATATTACTTGAATGATAGGGGATACCCTTGCCCATCTTATAAGATTATAATTTTGGATGAGGCAGATTCCATGACTGAAGATGCTCAGGTATGCTAATCCATTTCCATATGCTATCTCTTTGATGAAGACAATTTAAATGATCATACCTTAAATACCCCTGTAGAATGCATTACGCCGCACCATGGAGACGTATTCAAGAGTTACTCGTTTTTTCTTCATTTGCAATTACATCAGCAGGTTAGTCTTTGATCTGTAATTTCTGCCTTCTCTTTCACTGTTGAAACCATGACTGAATGTAGCCAAGCTTTTTCATGTGTGTTGGATTTTGTTGCTCTTCTTTTGGGTCCCTTGACAAATAGAAAGGGTGGAATGATTTGTGGCTATCCACATACGAGCTTTTGTATGATTAGTCACCTCTGATGGTAGAAATTTCCAGGCGGTGGATAGAATAAATAAATGAATACAAAGAGAGACATAAGTAAGAACAAAATATCTAAGTAATCTATAAGTGTTGTTCTACCAAGACTTTGCGCCCAACTTAAAGTCTTAAACCCTTTCACAGTTCTTGACTTTGCTTTCTACCATTGATACATCACATAAATTTATTTGCTTCTTTGTTTTGCATGTGATGCTCTTGCTGCTTTTCTTAATATAGATGCAAAAGTGTGAATGATGACTTGATCATATGGTTGGTAATGGTATGCCTAATTAGTTTTTTTTACTATTAGGGTAGAAAACGTGTTTTGCACTTTGAGTTCAAATGTTGGAGGATGGCAGTCTCATGACGTCATTCTCTCGTTACAGGATAATAGAGCCGCTTGCTTCCAGATGTGCCAAGTTTAGGTTTAAACCACTATCTGAAGAAGTCATGAGCAGTCGTATTTTGCATATCTGTAAAGAGGAAGGCCTTAATCTGGGCGTGAAGGTTCAGAATCTAATCTTATGGCTTCCTTCATTCTATTCGCTGATTAAGTTACATGGTTTTGGTCAATTTTTTTTTTCCCCAAGTGCTCAGATTATATCTCTGCTCTACTGTAGGCTCTCTCGACCTTGAGTTCTATTGCACAAGGTGATCTACGCCGAGCGATAACATACTTGCAGGTATGATGATCATTTTCCGCTTTCTACTGCAACTTGTGATGATACACCTTATGTTGGGTCATTCTGATGCCTTTCCATCTTTCTTCTGTCTGCTGCATCCTTTCACCTCCAAAAAATATTTCCTTTGCAAACTGAGGTTTGTCGTAAAAGAGAAGTTATTTATAGGCTCTTCTAATTATTAGATGTTCATTAGACGTCTGGAGTTGGTCATATAAGAGCAGATATTTTTTGGATTTTCTTATTATTGGATATCTACAAGATGTCATATGTATGTGATTTTTCTTTTCAATATAAAATTATAAGCAGCTCGATTAAATGGCCATATAGAGATATCATACCATCTCTTTTGAAAGACGTGATGATTACAACCAATAATGCTGGCTACAGTCCAATTGTGATTGAGTCTCTGTATATATAGGATAAGCTAGTAATCCATGTATCAAATTATGCTCAATTCTATGTCCATGCAGCCGATTTCTTAAAATGTAGAAATGAAACTAAACCAACGCACTAAATATTCTTGACAAAATTCCAAGTCAAGCTCTGGAAGTACATCATTATCAATCCTGATACATAACTGGTAGAGCTGGTTTGACTTAATGGATCAATCAGACTGATGTACCTCTGTAATTGATTGCGATTGTTAATCCAAATTCTTTTTCCGTACTGTGATCACGTGTTTAGGCTTTAGAGCTGGTATATGACTGTGTCTGACATTCAGAACATCAGGCATGACACTGAAATATTATCGGTGAAATCTCTAACGTCCCCTGTGGCTACACGTTCTCCGTGAAGCACATCCTCTTTGGCTGTACACCTCCTTTATGAGCCATGAAAATATATGCACCAAGACTTTGATCATGTGTAGTTTAGATCCAGCATTGACAATTGAAAAGCATCATTGTCAAATGCTGCTATCACTCATACTTTTATTGGCAATTCATTCAAAGAAAAAAATATGGAGCCACTAGATATCTGCAACTTAATGTTATAGGGGTTCGAAGAAAAAGAATGCTGCCACTAGAGACTTGGGTGAAGTATAACTGATTAGCACAGATTTTGTTTCATCTCCTTGCACCGAAAGTTTTGTTTCGGACCTTTTTGACTAGCTGTGTAATTCTTCAGCTGAGTTACACCACTTAATGTCTATGCAACTATGTTAGATTTCTAGCTTGACCGAGTCATCTTATTATTGGCCGAGTGAAACTAACATATTATAGGGCCTCAATAAGCTATGTCTGCAACATATTAACATAAATGAAACTTTGAACTATGAAATAAAGAAACAAGTAACTAACAACAAAGTCTTGATCGCATTATGTGGGGTAGGTAATCACTCATACGATAATGTCAACATTCTCTTTTATCTTGTTCATAATCCTTCGTGAGGTCTGAGTGAACCACGCCATGGTTTTGGGTTTTCTTCATGCTTTTTTAAATCTTCCTCTTCCTCTCTTGGGTGAGACATCATCCATTGCTTATCCTTATAGTTGCTATTGAATTTTTGTTTTACATGTTCATGACACCTTAACTATGATTCTCTCATCTTATATTCTATTCGTATTATCATATCTTTCTGACTTCTTTTACCACAAATAATATATTTTCAAGGATGCTCTTACATTTAACTCAATGTTTTTAGTTATTTATTTATTTTATTTTTTGTAAGAACTCAAATGTTTTTATCTTGCTATCTCACTTTCTATGAAGGCTCCTGCTTCAATGTTCAACACTGTAACTCAAGTCTCTGCTCAAATTGTTGGCCTTTCAATTTTCCTTGAGCTTTACCGGTGCTTAGTGGCATACCCTGATACATTCTGTCATTTCAACCATCTAGCCCTATTATTATGGGCTGCATCATCATTCCTCTCATCTTTATGTATTACATGTAATGTCGAATCAAGTTGCTTGAAGAGAAATCATCTCCTAGAAACTAATTTCCATCATTGTCTTGACCACTCTTCTTGTCAATGTAACGATGAGAATGCATTTGTGGTGGTGCAGATACTAGTAAGTAGTTACAAGAGAAACCTTTCTTTTCTACTGACCACAGCTACGAATGAATCTATTTCATATTTGCCCACAACATTATTTTATCATGTCTGGCATAAGCATCTAAAGCCCTACTAAACGAGCAACCCCCAAAACCAAGTTTGACTTGAAGTATCAATTTGTTGGAAATACTTTAGTTAAAAACACCATTTTGAGAATGTTTTGTGCTTGCACATTTTTAAGTCGTTAGATGAGAGATTCTCATAGTTGGTTTTTTTTTTGTTTTGGCTTTTTGGTTGACTTTTAGCCGTTTAATCTTGTGACAGGGAGCAGCTCGTTTATATGGATCATCTATATCCTCGAATGACTTGATCAATGTATCTGGGGTAAGTAGCATGAGCTTCCCCATCAGTTGGTGATGCATGTGTCGCATCAGTGATTCGGTCATATGTATAGGATCCTTTCTTTCTTTTACTGTCTTTTACCTCTAAATGTTTGCAAAGAGGGAGGAGCATGAGCTTTCCCATTAGTTGGTAATGCATGCATCGCATTAGTGATTCGGTCATATGTATAGGATCCTTTCTCCCTTTTACTATCTTGACTATCTTTCACCTCTAAATGTTTGCCAAGAGTGAGGAGGATTGGTGGCAACTGGATGTATTGTTGACTAGATAGTTAGAAAGTAGTGAAATAAAAGATAAGAAACTGTTCCCAACTATTGGAGTCGATGCTGCCAATCCAGTTTTTATTGCTCACTCTTTTCCTTAATTTCAAGGTGGGGCTTTGTAACAGGTCATTCCACAAGACATTGTTCAATCTCTATTTGCTGCATGCAAGAGTGGCAACTTTGATCTTGCAAACAAACAAGTTGTTGACATAGTCACTGAAGGATACCCCATATCTCAGATAATTTCTCAGGTTCTGTTCTGTTAAAATTTCCATTCGTGCTGCTGCTAGCTGGGCTGTTGCATTCTTCTAAATGTCCACCTTGCTTATTGTTTCAGCTGTTTGATGTGATTGTTGAAGACAACGATATATCAGATGAACAGAAGGCACGGATTTGCAAGAAACTGGGCGAAGTGGACAAGGTACTTGTTGATTGTTAGTTTTCCTGTTTTAAGTAAGGTGCCCTCTAGAACTCTATCACACCAAATTTTGCTATTTTCTTAGTGTAACAGGCCAAGTAAGTTTTAGTGTCTTTCTTGAAATGCCTCTCTTAAAGGTCTAGAAAAAGAGCCAATGTTTGTGGCTGTAGGAGATATTACATAGTTCGGGTTTCTGGACCTCCTCTTTTACACTTATCTAAGATTGCCATCGCCCAATTGTAGCAGGTCAGTCAAGTTTGAAAGGGGCAATTTTGAAATGCTTTTCTCAAAGGTCTAGAAGTATAGCTCAAAATGCAGTTGTAAGAGATGTTACATCTTAGACGCAGGGTTCTCTAGTTCTCTAACTCTTCTGTTGCGCATATCGAAAGCATCTTAGCCGGATGCAATTGGAAAGTACAGAATTAGATGTTAGTATTTATGCCACCTTGTGTTACTCTCACCTCATCTAGTACATGGTCTCTGCATGCGTGTGATATGACATGCTCTCAACCATAAGAGCCCTTTAATGTGTTGAGTGGTGACTCATTAGCATATCTTATTGGGGTTGAATCAGAGGTATTGGGAATGCTGCGCAGTTTGTGGGGCTTGGTACACGCAATGCTATTTGTTTTTTGTTTTTCTTTTGTTTTTTTTTTTCTTTGCTTTTTTTTGCGTTTTTGTTTCTGTCTTTGTTTCCGTTTCCAGTTCTGTTTGCCGTTCTGGTTCCGGTTCGTGGTTGTGGTTTTGGTTGTGGGTGTCTGTGTCTGTGTCTGTTAAAATTTGATGCACTTTCTTTATGAGTTATACAGTTATGTTTTCCCAAAAGGTATGTGGAACACATGGGTTTCTAAAGTATTCAGTAATTATGGATCAGATAGCAAGTGGAAGTTTAAGTGACTCTGAAAAAGTACATTTCTCGAACTGTACATCGACTTTGGTTTAGTGGACAACTTGCCCTTGGATAATAGATTGTGCATTCATGACAAGTTTCTTGTCAAACTGTGGTGGTCACTCACCCTTCCATTGAACAGAAATCTATCTAAATGTTGGATTATTCTAGCTGAATGCTATAACTAATACCAAGACCAGTTTGCAATTGTTTTCCTTGCCACCTTTTGAAATGACTCGAGAGAGAATACTTCTTGCCACATGCCATTGCCTTGTGCTTAGCGTTTTTCTACTCTTGCAGTGTCTTGTGGACGGAGCCGATGAATACTTGCAGATGCTAGATGTAGCCAGCAGCACTATGAGGGCTCTCTGTAACATGCCTCAAGAAACTTGACTTCTTTAAAATGGGAAGATATTGGTGACTGTTTAAGCATGAATTGGCTGTAGCTTGCGCTCACTGTGCCATCATTCAAGTTACTGCAAAGGACGGATGTCTTGTGTAAAGTTAGATGGCCATCGCAAACATTCCAACTACAGCATCTGCTTCAGCCATTATCCCTGTCAATTTTGATGGATTGTCTGTTCGCTTTAACAGCCTAACAGCTTGCTAAGGTAAAGATTATCTTTTCAGGAATGCAAGGGTGACAAAAATTGATGCAACTGCCAACCTCAAACTTGGGAGGTAGTTTTTCTCCCGTGAAACTCTCTGTTTCTTTGGTCAGTTTTTGTCGTGGTCAACTTTTAAATTGTACTCCATGTTGCTACGACAAATGCTTGTGTAACCTTGTGGAGTAGCTTATGCTGCTTGCTTGTGTCTCCGTAATATTTGTTTGGGTGCAATCGAGCCAAGCCATGCCATGCCCGTCTCCATTGTTGTTACTCTTTTTTTTTTTTTTTATTTATCTAGAGCACCTTGGCAGTTTTGTACTATCTCTGTACGTTTCGCAATAAACAAGCCCCAATCAAGCTTTAAGTCTGCGTTTCTGATTCGACCATTTGCAACCCATAGGAACCTCTGCATACATTCGTTCTGTGCGAAAATTGTTTGATTGATGCCTATGAAGAAGTACAATCTCGGTGTTGAGAACTTGAGACAATGCTGCAAATATTGAATCACGAGGGATATGACGGGTTAGTTCTTGGTGAAGCTGTGATAGATTGTTTGGGAAGAAAATGGATTTTGGATTCTTTGCTGTTGGAAAAGTTCTGTTGGTGTGTTGTGGAGCATCTAGACTGTTGGATTTCTAACATTTAGATTTGTTAAGTGATTTGAGAGTTATTTTTGTTTTTTAATTAGGTTTTTATGGGTATAATTTTTTATGAGATTATTTTTATTAAATTTTTTTAGGTTTTATTTTTTTAGGGTTGATATTTTCTTAATATGGTTTTAATTTTGTTTTCAGATTTTTCAAATGTAAACCAAAAAAAAAAAGGAAAAGGAAAAACTATCCTAACAACACTTGTGCTTCAACAGCAGACAATCTGCTTCCATGAAAATGAGTTTCTTTCTCATATGTGATGGGATATGGATAGCATCTATAGCAGATTGTACTTATATATGCTCCAACTAAGAGTTACTCTTTTTCATGGTGGTGTGCGTTACGGCATCTCAAAGGGTACAAGGTAAATTTGTAATTGCTATAACAAAAGATAATAATGAATAGTGTTATTTTGGTAAATTATATCAAATATTATTTCAACGGAAAAAATATCATAATTTATCTATTTGATAAATCAATAGACATGATCAAATCATATAGATGATCAAGGTGTTTTTTCTTGATTCGAGTTTTCCTATCTAAATATGTGAGATGTCAGAAAGAACATTATCATTTTTCTTGTCAAATTGGATACAACATTTGACGAGAGTCGAAATTTGATATGAAAACTAATGTGTATTGGAGTTGAGTATTTTAGATTGATTGTTACTCTTTTCGTATTATAATAAATATAATATCTTACTTTTTACAATATTCAATACGTATTTTGAAGAGTTTCATTATTTGTCTTAATGATGAAAGAAAATTACGCCACTGGATCAGGAATGAAGTATATAACTTAAACTAACTATCATTCGTGTTTCACGATAATTTTGCGAAAAATGATATTTGATCGTCCCGCGGCGTAAATCAAAGTTTATCTCGACAAATCCCAAGTTAAACCATTGTATTTATTTTAGGACGGAGGGATTATATTTTAACTTTAGCAAGTGTTTTAGATATTCCACTTCTGGATGCTTTTGGATTTAAGCTAATGTAAGTTTAATTTCAATTGTTTGACTAACTCAATAGTACCTCTACCTAAAATGGGTGGTCGGTAATACCGAAACCACTGATCTTTCTAGGAGCACTCATAGTAGTTTCTCTGTATGATTCCCTATTCGTATATATAAGAAATCTATCAAAAAATAGATCACATAGCAGATTCATTATCCTTATCCCTATCCCTATATGATTTTCTATATCTTATATTTTTTTTTCAACAAATGATTAAGAACTACAAGTTTTGAAAAAAAAAAAAAAAACCTACAAAAAACTACACACGGGATTAGAATTCTCAAAAACTACAATTTCAAACATACACCTAATCCGTCGTCCTCTTCTTCCCCAGTTCTCCCTCTTCCTCTACTCTTCCACCTCACCCGACATAACCGTCGTCGTCGTTCTTCAATCTCGCATCCCGACTGTCGTTAAAACCCTAACCCCTTTCTACTGCCGCAGAGCAAGACACTAAGGTGAACTAATGAATTCCTACGATTTCGTCGTCTTATTGAATCCCCTTCGGTTTCATTGTCGTTGAAGGAGTTGGGTCTTGATTGGAAACCACGATGATGATGTAGGTTGCGAGACTTCAGCAAATGACTGGTTTGGTTTGTTCAATAATGATGATTCTCACCGTGAAGGGACTCTTGGCATTTGGAATCTGATTGCTGCTGGTTTGGTTTGTTTAGTTTGATTTATTCAGATTTCTTTGAATGAGGAAATCAATGTATATTGCATAAAAATCATCGTGTTGAATGAGGTGTATATATATTCGATGTTTTACTCAGACGTTCTGTTTCGAAATAGAACGTCAATACAAAATGAATTTTATACCCTGGCACTCTGTTTCTTTTCTGAAATAAAGCGTTTAAACAAATTGTATGTTTCTTTTTTTCTACGTGAATGTTTTAGGATTTTTTTTTCAATTTTTTGTAGGTTTGGGTAATTCTTCCTATTTTTTTCTACATTTGGGGCACCAAATTACATTCCCTTACTTCCCTACTTTATATACCATTAAAATAATAATAAAAATAATATTTTTATTTAAAGGACACTTTATAAAATACAAAAAAATACAAATATTTAAAAAATTGATTTATATTAGCTAAAATAAAGTAAAATAAACTAATAAATAAAATTGAAAAATTAATATAGCACCATAGATTATACTAAATTGAGGTCTATTAACTTCAATATATGCAAAACCAATATATGTAAAATATGAAAATCTGTATAGGAAATCGATATAAAAAATTTATTGGATAATTGAGTAAAAAAGTGGATCCCTAAATAGAAAGAATGACAGTATTGAACTGTATTATAAGGATATGGATAGAGAAATTGTTACGAATGGTCCAATGGTCGTATAGGACACTTTAAATTTCAAAAATAGATGGAACTGCTATAAATTATAAACGTAATGACCCATTGAAAATGATGTATTTATACCTAAACCTAGATATTTTTCTTTGATTTCTCACCTATGTTGAGGCTATTAAAGATGTGCACCTAATTAGTTATTAATTAGATTTAAACACCTTAATTATGTGATAAAAAATTCAGTGTTAATTAGTCACTTTGAGCATTATAAATAGAGTTCATTTGTAAGGTGTTTTGTACATATTTTTAAGAGACGAAAATCTCACTTTCTCTCTCTATATTCTCTTTCTAAAATAGTTTAATTACTTTGTTAATTTTAACCTTTATTGTCCGACGAAATCAATCTGCATATATCGACGAATCAGTTCAACCTGCAGATATACTTATCTATAACACGTTATCAGCACGAGCCTCTAAGTAGCTGAGATCGAAAGCCAAATGAAGGTACTTTATTATACACGTATGTTTTTATTTTGATCCATATCATAATAATAATCTAAATAAAATAATTATATTTCCATTGTCGGACGAAATATTACCTGTAGAAACCTATCATAATAATAATTTAAATAAAATAAATATGATTTCACTGTCCGATGAAGTATCGTCTGTGTGAATACTTATTAATTATTTTATATTCCATGTAAGTGTATTTACTCAAAGTGATGAGACTTAACTTTTGTGTTTTTCATTAAGGTACAATAAACGACGTAATGGTCTCCGATGATTAAACAATAAAAAATAGTAAAAAAAACTTTTTCTCAAAGTTATTGCGATCTATACCTCTATTTTCAGGACATACGAGGGTTCGATCATTCGCTTGATTCAAGGTTAAAAGATCGACTAGCACATCCATTTCATGTTCTTGTAGAGGTTTGAGGAAATTGTTACCTTGATCCAATGGTTACTAAGCGTCCCCCTACTGAGAATTTTCCAACACCAATGGACAAGGAAAGCTAACCTCAAAAAATCGTAACGATTTATTTTGTTATTTATTATTAATAATAGTTCTTAATGTTGTATCAATAATTTATTCTTTTTGACTATATAAATATATAGTTTGCCTGAAGCATTTCTTTTAGCTTGATTCAATTGATAGTCCAATCTGATATTATTATATATGGACATAATTATGTTTTTTTTATCATTCCCTCTATAGCATGATATGCAATATGATATGGGTAGTCTATTTTGAAAAAATAAATTAAATTTACATTTATTCATGATATTGTTTAAATATCTATAGCATGTCAGTCCATATTTATAACAGTAAAATCATCCTTAGAAGAATACATTTAGTGATTGTCCAGCAGATAATATATCATTATATAATCTCCTCCAACAGAGGTAGTATAATGAAACATAAAAATGAAGAAAAAGTTGTTTTTCAGACAGTAATAATACAATTTAACTCCAGAAGAGTTATACATGTCTAGTTATTATTTATGAGGATAACAATATTCATGAATCTGAAGTTCATTAATAATAATAGCTTAAAACTTTTATGAACTAGAAGTTCACAATATAAGTTGTATTTCTCGCATTCTTCTTCGGGTTATACTATCTCAAAGATGACGCGTATTGAACTTGAAGGTCATCGCAATCATTATATCTACTTGAGATTTAGTATTAATATTAATCCAACATGATAAGTCGGATATCCATTTATTTAGTTGAGCATATTCTTGATAATTAATAAGTACCCTTCATCCACTAAATTCTATATGTGATGCGTGCATTGACCAAAGTAATCCATGGAATAATTGCCTCGAATTCGAGTATGGATGGAGTTCTCTATTTTTTTACTTTAAGTTGAAGAGAACATGTGTGGATTATCCATCCTATATAATTTGATCATGATGGTACCTCGTGATCGGATTGATGCTTCAATTTCATAAATATGTTAGCCTGAAATATAACGTACCAATCTTATAAAATTTTGAATCGCAATCCCCTACTTACAAAATCCAGAACATTTTGTAAATCTAATAATAGCAATCGTTTTCTAAAATCTAATAAATATTAAGACAATCCTTGAATAACAAAATCAAAATCCACAAGATTTTGTAAGTTTCGTGATAATAGTCTTTCCTAAGATCTTGTCATCCTATGTCTTTTGTATTCAACATGAAGCATCAAACTAGTGCGTATAAATGGTTAACAAATGTGAATGCCTGAAAATTAATGTTAGCCATTTTCAATCGAGACGAACTATCTTTAAATTTAAGGAGACATGCAATATCACACGCATTAGCACAAATTTCAGACCGACCAAAACCATATCATGAGTTCCCTTACTAAAACTTCTATATGGATTTGAATATAATGTTTCTTATTTATCCACCACCTCCATAACGATTTGAATTAGACAATGATGTAGACTTTATTAGGATCGATTCACACACACGATTAATCAATAAAGGAGAAGAGACATCAATTTTATGTGGGAAAATCCTCAAGGGAAAGAAAAACCTACGGTTGTCAAATAGATCCTCTATTGAAAAAAATTGAGATACAGAGTTTGTTATTACAAGGGCTATTTATAGACGTATAAAATAACTCTAACTTCCTAAATTCTGATTGGTCTAAACAAAATAAGATTTAAATAAATTAAATCTAATGTCACGGAATCCACGAAGCATGGGCAGTGCCGTCATCTTAGGGTCGTGCTCAAAGAACTCCAAACCACCATCGCGCATGGCCGTGTCTGCCGCGCACGGGCCATGCGTGACTCCTCGATCACTTTCTTCGAATACAGAATCAGGACTACCTTCTTAACAAATCTCCCATTTGGGACTGATTCTGAAACTATCAACTCAACACAACACTCATTGATGACCCCATGCTAACCTCACGTAGCAACACAAGTGGCAGAAGCTGTTGAAACTAACAACTTTTTCCACACATACATAGACATAGAGTTCCTTGACCTCCTAAACTGTTGATCCCCACCATGTGACTTATCAGCAACACAAGTACTAGAGCCACTCCTTAAACCGTGCCTCGGGTTCCTCATGCATCGATGCCTTTTGCTCTTGTACACACGCCGTGTAGGAAACTCTCCACGCTCAACGGTCTTCCTTAACAACGAACTGTTGTCTCTGTCACGTAACCCTTTCATAGTTGCCCTCTTCACAATCTCGCGATCACTCTTGATCCTGGGACCCTCTGTAGGCACTTCCACAAAGCTCACACGCTTCCTCGTCCCACCATTGCGAGAATTCAACAGCTCCAAACTCCCACTCAATGGAGTAACTGCTCCACTGCGTCCACCAACCAACACAAACTGCTTGTTTATCTTTCGAGCCTTCATAATCACCAACGTGTCACGATACACTCTCATGCCTTCTTCTCAAACTGATACACTGCAGTTTCTGAAAAGAAGTCGACCCATTGAAATCAGCTTTCTTCTCAAACCCGAGACATACCTCACACATGATTAATCAATAAAGGAGAAGAGACATCAATTTTATGTGGGAAAACCCTCAAGAGGAAGAAAAACCCACGGTCATGGATGAGATCCACTATTGAGAGAAAATTGAGATGCAGAGATTCTTGTTACAAGGGCTATTTATAGACCCATAAAATAACCCTAACTTCCTAAATTCTGATTGGTCCAAAAAAACTATAATTCAAACAAATTAAATTTAATTTCACGAAATTCACGAAGCATGGACCGTGCTGCCATTGCACGGGTCGTGCTCAAAGAACTCTAAACCACCGTCGCGCATGGTGGTGCCTGCCGTGCACAGGCCTTGCGTGACTCCTTGATCACTTTCTTCGAAAACAGAATTAGGACCACCTTCTTAACAAATTGTCATGGGGATTCAGGGAAAGAGTCCAAGAGGAGAGTCCAACATCCCAAACTCGGCCTGAACAACTTACACATGTGAAATAGGTCCATCTTTTAACCCAAAAGTCTTGGCTAGTAGGTTATGAGCTTTTCACATATATAAGCTGCTCTCTTTTCTACACAAATGTCAATGTGGGTAACCAACTCATCACATAACTTCAACAATTTGCCCCTTTATGTGTGAGTATCATCCACATGACTCACTATCCCTTGAGCCTGAATCGATCAGTCTTTCTCCACCCATATTTTGGACTGGGCCACTTACGAACCTAATCAATCAACTTTATGGGGGATGCGATGCACCAGGATGCTCAACTGTGTCTCATGATCAGAAGGGCCCATCATACTTAACTTGTGCAAAAAGTTTGGTTTAGAGAGGAACGCAGTAAGGTTGGTTCAAAGGAACGTAGCAAGACTGACAACATTGAGGTCGTGAGTAAAGAGACAGTAAGGATTGGGCATTTGGGCTTCTGCAACAACGAATGGTTGATCCTGGATTTCTTTTGGTTGACGAAGGTTACTGTAGTAAGGTTAAGGACAGTAAGGCTGAGGTCAACAGAAGGATTCAAATGAAAGAAAAGTTGATCCTGAATTGTTTCTATGAGGTTACTACAGCAAGGCTGGGGACTACAGAACGATTCAGATGAAGTCAGAGATCACGGGTTGCCTTTTATGCTGTGTCAACATACTTTTCTGCATCAACACCAAAGGTCACGGGTCGGTGAATATGGTGTCAGGATGGCATGAAAGTGACGTTTTTATGAAAGGACGAGTTCAACAACGACTAGAAATTTAGGGTTGCCTATAAGTACAGAGACAATGCCCAAGATTTCAAACCTTTGAATTTGCTGAATCTCTTTTTCTCTGAAAAGACAAGTGCAGTAAGGTTTCAAGTGAGCTGAGAAAGAAGTTGATAGCTGAAGCTCTTGAGCCAGCTATTGAAGGCAATGTTGAATAGCACTAGTGTTTGACAGACGATTCCAAGAGGCTGTTCTGAGTCCTGTTGAGGAGAAGGAAATATCTTGTAATCGATTTGTATTGTCATTTACTCATTGTAAAGTGACAGGTTGATTGTGAGCCTAAAACAATCACACGTATTACTATCCTCTTGATTTATCACTCTGATGATCAATGGAAGACTGGAGTAAGGGATAGAGCCGTATTTTAGCTATACATACTCTAACTAGTATAAAGACCATTGTGTTTTTACTTTGCTGCTTTCATTACATTTAACCCTACTGTTAATCAACTTCAACCAACAGTAAGCTAAAAGAAACTAATGTTACTAAAGTGAGGTTCTGTATTACTGCAGTAAACTTAGAATAACTCTACTGTCCGACTAACATTTGTTAGTTTTACAGTAAAGCTCAAAAAGAAAGACTAGTCAGCCCCCTCTAGTCTCACAGCAAGCTATCTCGGGATTTTCAATTGGTATCAGAGCGAACCTTTCTAGGCCTAACAGATTTTTGAAAGGAACTCTACTTTGTTTCAACTTGCAAAGAAGTTACTGATATGTGTTTTTAGCATGCCAGGTGCAAGTAAAGTGTTCATCCCCTACGATGCCCATCCTCCACTGTTCAAGGATGACAAGTTCAATCATTGGAAGGCCAGAATGATGTTTTATTTTGACCAAGCCGATGAGAGAATGAGAATGACTGTCCTTGAAGGGAGTTTCATCCCTATGGGTCCTTCTATGGATCCAAATGATAGAGGAAAACTTGTCCCCAAAGAGGAAAAAGATTTCTCTGAGAAGGACAGGAAACTCATTCAGGTTGACAGATGTGCCTTAGGGATTATTAAGAAATCTCTAGGTAGTGATATGCTTGAACTAGTAATACATTGCAAATCTACAAAGGAGACATGTGATGCCTTGATACTGAGAAACAATGGCACGGATGGAATTTGTGAAAACAAGCTGAATCTTTACATTCAACAATATGAGCTTATAAAGATGCATGAAAATGAGATGCTGACAGAGTTCTTTGACATATTCATTATTCTTGTCAACACTCTAAGGGACCTTGGGAAGAACATTTCTCCTCAAAAGGTTAACTTGAAGTTCCTGAGGTGTCTTACCCCTGATGGAACACCAAGGTTACTACAACAAGGGAGTCCAGAAAAATGGACCAAACCACTCTCTCTAATCTTTATGGTGTCTTGTTGACTTACAGTTTGGAGATTGAGCAGAGGAAGAATCAGGTGCTAGACCAAAACAAAAAGCACATCTCCCTCAAAACTCAAATCAGAAGTTCAAAGGAAAGGGTTGCTGTAGAAGAGTCCTCTCACTCATAGTCGGAGACCTCAAGTGGGGAGTTAGCCATGCTAAGTAAACGATTCAGAAGATATTTTAAAAAAATGAGAAGGCCCAACAAAGACTCTCCTGCACCAAGGGAGTCTGAGCTCACATACTACAACTGCGGTAAGGTAGGTCACTTTGCTGCTCAGTGTCGAAAATCCATCAACAACCCTGCTGCAAAGAAAAAAATCAGAGTAGCTACCCAAAGAAGGTCCTCCAGAAAAGGGAAGGCTCTGGTTGAAAAAACATGGAGTGATACAGAGTCAGACGGTGATGATGTAGCCTCAGAAGCCCACTCCAGCGCTCAAAAGTCACTCATGTGCCTCATGGCTCGAAACAGTGATGAAGTATATGACTTTGGCATTGATACCATCTCTAAAGAAGAGATAAAGGAAATCATTCTCGAACTCACTAAGAAAACTTATAATTTGAATAGATGAGAAAACTTCAAGGTTCTCATGGAGGAGAGAAACAAATTAAGAGATGAGCTTGCAGTAGCTAATGAAAAGACTACCGAAGTTGACAAGCTCAAACTCCATTCTCAAAGAGTCTAAGAAGAACTTAAGTCTATCTCTGGACTTCTTGAAGTTGCTGAAGCTGAGGTGATACACCTAAGACATGAGAATAGAGAACTCAAGTTTCACATTGACAAGTGGAATGGAAGAACAAAGGATTTCAAGGAAATCCATTTTGTTTAGGCCAAAAACTCTAGAGTTGGTTTGGGCTCTTGTAGTAAGGGTGAGACTTCTATGAAGTCTCAATCCACCAAACTATCCTCTAGCGGTAAGAAAGTTTCCAAAAGGGTCTCATCATGTCCTTCCTCCTTCTGATAAGGTGATGGGTAACCTTATTCCACCTAAAACCAAGAAGGCAAAAAAGTCTCCTTCTGTAAGTCATTCAAAACACACTTCTAGAAAAGGACAACAGACAAGCTCTAACTCTATTGCTCAAGCAAAGCAGAAGAACACTGAAGAGACCAAGCAGAAGAGGCCAAGTAGAATAAAGGAATCTCAACTTTCCTCAAAACCTCCTTCTTTCACTTGTGTATACTATCCTCCCATAGGAGTATGGAATCAACCTTTGCCACATCCTAACTTGTGGCCAACATTGATTCCTTACCCTACTATACCATCGGAGAGATGGTACTCTGCTGCACGTCAATACAGCAAGGTGAACCCTTTTGCACTACTCTAAGCAGAAGAGTTTACCAGCCATAACACAAGATCAAAGGTTGTGTGTTATAAATCTGGCAAGGAAGGTCATAAGACCTATCACTGTCCTACCCCACCTAAGGAATCAACTTGGGTATGGGTACCTAAGACCAACTAGTTAGGACCAAATCTTGAGGACCGATGATCTAACTGAAATATTTGGCAGGAGCATTATAATCTAACATGGTATCCGCATAGTAGATGCTCAAAGAATATGACTGGATGCAAGGTCTTATTATCAGACTTCATAGAAGAAGATAGTCCCCAAGTAATTTTTAGTGACAGTAAGGCAGATAAGACTAAAGACTATGGAACCCTTGGTACAGGTTCACTAGTCTTTAAGCAAGTGGCTTATGTTGAAGGACATGGTCATAACCTATTGTCCATAAGTCAATTATGTGAACTTCACCAAAGGCCTGTGTGAAGTAAAGGCCCTCAAAACGAATGAGGTTAAGCTGATTCGGAAAAGGCATGACAATGTTTACATTGTGGATTTCATGAACTCTTCACCCAATGGAACCACTTGCTTCTACACAAATTAAACAGAAAACGTGTCATGGCTCTGGCACAGGAGACTAGCACATTTGAACTTTAAAAATCTTTCAAAACTTGCCTCTTAGGACTTAGTTAGAGGCTTGTCAAAAGTTAAGTTTTGTAAGGACAAGCTATGCGTCTCTTGCCAACATGGCAAGAAAACAAAGACAAGTTTTAAAAACATCAATACTGATCAAACTGAGTCAAACCTATGATGCACAGAAATTGAGTGATAGGCAACCTTTAGTCTGAGAATAACCCAGTATGTACAAAGACCGAGGCTGGTCTGCTAGAAAACTAAACCTATAATGGGTGTGCAGTAAGGCTGATTCAGAGAGGGATGTATCAAGGTTGGTTTAGAGAAGAACATAGTAAGGCTGGTCCAAAGGAACGCAGCAAGGCTGGCAACATTGAGGTCATGAGTAAAGAGACAGTAAGGGTTAGGCATTTGGGCTTCTGCATCAAGGAATGGTTGATCCTGGACTGCTTTTGATTGATGAAGGTTATTGCAGCAAGGTTAGGGACAGTAAGGCTGAGGTCAATAGAAGGGTTCAAATGAAAGGAAGGTTGATCCTGAATTGCTTCTATGAGGTTGCTACAGCAAGGCTGGGGACTAAAGAAGGGTTCAGATGAAGTCAGAGATCACGGGTTGCCTTTTGTGCGGTGTCAACATACTTTTCTACATCAACACCAGAGGTCACGGGTTGGTGAATATGGTGCTAGGATGGCATGAAAGTGACGTTTTCAAGAAAAGACGAGGTCAACAACAACTAGAAATTTGGGGTTGCTATAAGTACAGAGACAATGCCCAAGATTTCAAACCTTTGAATTTGCTGAATCTCCTTTGCTCTGAAAAGACAAGTGCATTAAGGTTTCAAGTGAGCTGAGAAAGAAGTTGATAACTGAAGATCTTGAGCTAGCTATTGAAGGCAATGTTGAATAGCACTAGTGTTAGACAGACGATTCCATGAGGCTGTTCTGAGCCTTGCTGAGGAGAAGGAAAGGTCTTGTAATCGATTTATATTTCCATTTACTCATTGTAAAGTGACAGGTTGATTGTGAGCCTAAAACAATCACACGTATTGCTATCCTCTTGATTTATCACTCTGATGATCAATGGAAGAGTGAAGTAAGGGATATATCCATATTTTAGCTATATATACTCTAACTAGTATAAAAACCTTTGTCTTTTTACTTTGCTTCTTTCATTACATTTAATCATACGGCTAATCAACTTCAACCAACAGTAAGTTGAAAGGAACTAACGTTACTGTTGTAAGGTTCTGTATTACTGCAGTAAGATAAGAATAACTCTACTTTCCAACTAATCTTTGTTAGTTTGATAGTAAAGCTCAAAAAATAAGACTATTTAACCACTTCTAGTCTCACAACAATCTATCTCGGGACTTCAAATCTTTATAACGGACAAAAATCTGAATATCTTACTGTAAAAAATCCATATGTGTTATGGATTCGTTTGCAAGGAAGATTTGACCATCGGAAGTTTGCAGGTATGAATGACATACTCTGAGGTTGCAAGATTTGAAATTTATGCAAGAATATAATTCTGGATTGTTCAATATTATCTCACGTATGGCTTTATGTGGAAAACCTATATCTGAGGAGGAAATGTTAGAGAAAACATATTCCACTTTTCACCCCGCAAATACAACTTTGATGCATCCACTGTGTATAGTTAATTGCTTTCAATGGTGAAAAGAACCAGGAGTTGCTGATAAAAAATTCTCAGGCTCGTCCAGTTGGTTCGCCCTATTGCCTAAAGCAATGGCCACCAGAAGTGGCATTGGCGCGGAAGCGAATGAGGTCGTGGTGGTATTCTTAGTGGTTGAACATTCCACGATCGATGTTACAACCCGATTACAAGCGTGAGCCACCTGAAGTAGCAAGATGGCAATCCGACAAAGAAGAGAGGAAAAACTCCATATAATAGAGCCAGGGAGAACGCAAAAGAAAAGTGCTATACTTGAGGGCTGGAAGATCATTGATCCAGATCTTGTAAAACTCCCAAACACTTTATTGATTTTTATTAAAAAAAGTCCACTAAAGATAAAGACAAAAAGCTAGAAACAAACTTCACACGAGAAAAGTTTCAACCGATTTCACCACCGGAAAAAATTTCAGATTTAGCTGGGTATTCCAATATTGAAACAATCAGCGAAGACGCTGAATATGAAACCCTTGAATGGTTGAAAAGTATTACTGGTTCTCCTTGAAGTTTAACTATTGTATTTTCAGTGGGCTGTTAGAATCCGTCGCAAGGTACTACAAATTGAAATATCCGTACAATGTCACACAACACAATTTTAATAAAAATATAGAAGTGATGAGCACGAGTCGATCCCACAGAGAACGGCTTTTTTCAGATTTTATGAATTAAATTATTGATCTATCAATTTTCTGTAAAA
>JAOVYX010017665.1:0-21729 GCA_035668315.1 Drosera spatulata | reverse complement strand
GAAAGTCTAGTTTTCAGAACAGTTTACCAATAATTATTTAAAATTGTATGTAGAGAGTTATGAGCTAATTAATGAAGCAAAGTCAAACTGTCTAAACTAGCAAAAAATATAAAATTGAACTAATTAACGGTTATTATTGGTAAAATTTTATGATAAAAACTTTATGTCACTGGAAAGATCATGAAGTCTAGTTTTTGAATAATTTTACGGAATAATTTTAAGAGTTGTATACAATAAGTTATAGATTTAAATACGACCAACGGTCAAGATGGACAGAATCTAGGATACTCATTCTAAAGGCCGAGAAGCTCACTTCAAAGGCAGGAACATTCATTTCAGACACCGAGACACCCGTTTTAGAGATCGAGATATCCGATTTAGAGGTCGGGATGTCACCTTAGAACCTTTTGGACCGAGAATGATCGTTTTGATCCTAAAACAGCTCCAAACACTCACAATTAGTACTAATGGTTTTGCACGAAGTATGAATAAACATGGTCAACACCGCAGTGCGAACAAACAGATGTACTAATATGTGAATTATATCATGATATAGGACTTGAAGATTCCATCCGTTGAGACGTAAAGAACAAGTTGAGCGTGCATATGAGGAAATTACAATAAGAAGGTTTGGCACACGATAATGAATAAAAGGTTAGGGTTAATACAGATTAATCCTATAAATGATGTCATGTTAAATATGAACATGCAAAGTAGGAATGAATTCATGAGAGGTGAGGTTAAACACCGAGTTTATTAATCCTACTGAGTTGTTACACTGTGACTTGGGGAAGATGTCAGGTTAAACTGTACAGGGATGAGTAGCTGCGACTAATCATCTTATACACGTAGATAACCCTGTGAGGTTGTCAGATTGTGGGGTATCTCGCTACAGGAGACCCTTGGGCTTCGTTACAGGTTGATCCCCTGTTTCGAGTGACACCGGACTTTAAGCTTCTAGAAAAAGTTATGGATTTACATGTTTGACCAATGTCACAGTGTTAACAAGAGGGTATTTGTGGTATGTCATGAATGTTAATTACAAGACTGATTTTGTTATGGTCTCAAGACAGATTGTTTTCTGTTCTTCTTTTTTTGTGCTTCCCTTGAGAAGGGGGCCGGCACGTTACTGAGCTCGTATAGCTCACGGCGTTGCGTTTTTTTTATTTCTCTATTTTTTTTTTCTTTCCAGGTGCAAGAAATGAAGATGAGTATTAATTAAGTTATGATCATGTTTGTAATAAATATGTTTGAGACAGTATTTTAAGATTCCGTCGCGTATTTGTATAATATTTAAGTAAACTTGTGGACTTAGTATGATGATGCTTTAAGTGTAATTTTATTTAGTACTTATTCTAAACCTGGTTAAATTGAATTGCCTGGCTAGGATTTGTAGGACCCTGGCGACAGTAATACTACGTGGGTTTTCTAGAAAAAGATCGGAAAACTCGGGGCGTTACAGTTGGGGTTAAGCAAAATGTAGTTCCAATTACAAAAGAACAAATATCATTGGTTGTGGGTTTGAGATCAATTGGTTTGAATGTGAATTGCCAATCGAGATTGGAAAGCTCAACATTGAAGAGGTTATTCAAAGGGAAGGAAAAAAATACAACAAGGGCCCTTGTTTTTGAGAAACTGTTAAAATTGGCTCGAGGGGAGGATAAGCGTATAGTGGGGGATTTTGTTCGAGTCTTTGTATTGTTTCTTTGTAACTGTATTTTATTCCCGAGGACAACCTTCTATACCCTCTATTTTTGTTTCTTATATGTTGATAATCTCCATATCATCGGAGAATATGCTTGGGTAGCGGCTGTTTACAAGTCGATTGTAGACGGCATCATCAAGTATAAATCATTCAATCGCGAAATGACGACGAAAAAAGGGAAGAAAAAGATGATGATGAAGAGATATCACCTGTTTGTCCCTACTTTAAGGGATGTGCGTATGCATTATTGGTATGAAATCTTAATTTTCTCTCCTTTTAAACTTTGATTTTACACTGTGATTGAGTTATATATGCACTGTAACCTTGTTTGACATGCACAGTAATATTGTAACGCCACGACATTTTTATAACTTATAATCACGTGACGTCACTGCCGCTACAAACGGGAGTCCATAGCAAAGCAAATTCATAACGGGTTTTACATAATAGAACCTAAGAGAAAACAATTATAAATACAACTTATCATACACAATTTAGTCCAGAGTGATGTTTTGAGACTCGAATACAACATACATTCCAAATATTGCGTATAATACAGAAGGGGTCCCTGTCAAAGCATTTACTCCGAAGCCCCTTCCTCCCTACTTGAGCCTGCATGAAAGATAATCAAGAAAGAGACAAGAAAACCCGTGAGCAAGGACTCGCTCAGTAAACCCCGGGTACTGTCAGCGACCAGACTGCACATGTCATTACCCTAGCATCTGTGTAGCTGTCGCTCGACAGTATATTAAAACCCCATTAGTCTCATTAACCCTTTTCGTACTTTTCCTTTTGATATTCTTTTTATTTAATTCATCACCCGCGTTCTCACGCCTTTAAAATTATTGTTCCACCTAGACCGTCAAATCATGTCAATAACTATATCGTCCAAACCATAGAAATCACCTATCCAATCCCAACATAGGGTCCCTCAGACATCGTCGATGGGCTCCCTGCAAGCAATGTCCAGCCCCGGTGTTGCCAGGGGGGCTAATCCCTGCCACAACCCCAGGTCCCTACAAACACTACCCAGCGTCCCTAGTGGCGTACCTACAAGCACAGTCCAGCCTCTAAGTCGTCAGGATGAGCCCACCACCCTGCGCAACTTTCGAGTCCCTGCAAACCGGTGCCTAGCGCCTCGACGACCCAATCACAATTATCTAATTGAAGGCCCATCCTTCCCCACTCACATCATCATATCGTCGATGGACTCCCTGCAAGCAATTGTTCAGCCCCGGTGTTGCCAGGAGGGCTAATTTCTGCTACAACCCCGGGTTCCTACAAACATTGCCCAGCGCCCCTAGTGGCGTACCTGCAAGCATGGTCCAGCATCTAAGTCGCCAGGGTGAGCCCACCACCCTGCGCAACCTTCGAGTCCCTGCAAACCGATGCCCAGCGCCTCGACGATAATTCTACGCTTTTCCCCGAGGATATCAATTCCCCCCTCTTTTCAAACTCACCCTCGCATACAGTCTAATAATTTAGAATTATTGACGACATATGTTACTTCTTTGATTTATCTTTTTCACTCGACAAATCCCCAGAAACCATCCCGTACAGATCCTTCGTCTCACAATTTCTTAAGTTAATAGTATATATCACATTCTCCGCCTCATGATTCTATTCACTTGTTAATTCGTACCAAATTAATATATATATATTAATTTAGTTCAACCCTTATATACGCTTATTCATCGATGATTTATTATTATAGCCGAAATTATTATTATTCACATTTCGTTATCGTCAGCCGATACGTTAGCAATAATTTTTGATCCGTTAATCATTCCGTACTCCGTTCTCATCTCCCAACTCACCGCAACCCACGAATCATCGTCTCAAATCAATCCCAAACTCCAGCAAATCTCAGCAGCACAATCAAATCATCACAAACAGTCTCAGATTACAATCACGGGACTTAGGAGGGGGTTGGGTTACCTCACGTGTACAAGGGGTGGCGCGGCTATGAGGGGCGGTGGCTGAAGGCGGTGCAGGGGACGTCGGACGGCTGGGATCCGACAGAGCTGCGGCGGCCTGGGGCTGGCGGCTGGCGGTGGCTTGCTGGGTTGTTGGTGGTTGATGGTGTCGGTAGTGGGGACCGGGCAATTGGGCAGTAGTTGGTGGCGGGGCGGTTGACGGCTGGAGGCAGGGGCTGGGGAGGGGAGAACGGGGAAGGACAGTGGCGGCGCTAAGCGATGGGGAAGGGCGGCGCGGCGTTCGGCAGCGGCACGGTGGTGATGGCGACGTCCAGCGAGGCGGGGAAAAAAGGAAAGGAGGGATAGAGGGAGAGGCGGTGGCGGTTAACGGCTTGACAGAGGTGGCGGCAGTGTAAGGGGTGGCGGCTGGGCTCGGCTGGGAGAGGAAAGGAGAGGAGAGGAGAGGAGAGGAAAGGAGAGGAGAAGGGAAGAAAATAGGGAAAATGGGAGTTTGCCGGGGAAGGATAAGGGATAAGGGGAGGAGTGACACGTGTCGCTCCCCGATTGATCGGTTTAAGATGATTTGAGATTTCATTATTCCTTAGGTTTATATTTGGTATATTTATTTTACCCGATTGTCGAACTGAATATACCAAAATTCTCAGAATTTTATAACGATCTCATATTTGCAGTTAAATTATGATTTTGAGAATAAAATTTTTAACACTTACCTATGACTGTACATCTTTTTATTTACGTTCGACTTATCATTAATTATTATTTTAATAATATAATATATTTAAAAAAAGTAAGTTATTACAAATATTGTTTGGCATGCACTGTAATCTTGTTCGACATGCACTGTATAGTTGATAACATAAATGAGAGACTGTGATTGAGTTATATGTGCACTGTAATCATGTTAGATATGCACTATCATTATGTTAGATATACACTCTCTTCTTGTTTGACATGCACTGTATGGTTGACAACATTCAGTTTGCACTGTTATTAAGTTTTATGTGCACTGTAATTATGTTAGATATGTACTGTAATCTTATTTGACATTCACTGTATTATTGATAACATTGATTCGCATTTAGGCTTGGGTGTATAAGATATTTGAGGGGAAACTCTTGAATCCAACGGAGCATGTTAGAATCCTACGAATGTTCCGTTAGATTGACATCAAGAGTGTAACGGTGGACAACGCTGAAGTTTACCCGCATGAGGTCGTATCTATATTCCCAAGCAAAGAAGAGAGGTTGCTTCTGTTGAGTGAAGTTGAACCATCATCACAACAGGTAAATCTGTCTTATGCACTGACAATGTAGATAGTTATAAACTATATTAAATGCATAGATGAACTGCCAATCGAACCGTTGTGAACTGTAGGACTCAAAGGATAAAGTGGATGATGACGATGATAATGATGAGAAGAATGGAATAGGGGGAAGAATTCAGAGAAGGAGGAAGAATCACAGTTAGGAGATTCAGAGGGGGAAGATTCTAGTGTTGGAGAGGGAGATGAAGAGGAGGAGGGGCACGATGATTCGGAAAGAGGAGATGAAGAGGAGAGAGAAGAGAAAGAAGAGAAAAAAGAGATGAATAATGCACTGGTGGAGAAGGAAGAAGAGAAGGAAGAAGAAGAGAGACAAGAATCAAAGAAAGTAGAAGAGAAGGGAGAAAAGAAGGGAGAAGAGAAAGAAGAAGAGAGACAAGAGCTTGTAGAGAAACAAAAGGGTGAAGTGGAGCTCTTAAGTGTGGGTGAAGTTGTAGGTCAGAGAGTGAAAGGAGTTGATGCGTTCACGCTAGTTAGTGGTGTTTGCCAAAGCTTGCAGGAGGAATTCGGTGGTTCACCTGATGCAGCTACTATTGCTGAAGCTGTCAAAAGACGAACCAAACGTGGCAAGCGAACAAACCGACAATCTTTGAGAATTACACCAAAGAAGTGGGGCGCCAAAAAGGCAGAAAAAACGTCACCCGTTGACGTGCCATCGTCGCAACCAGGAAAAAAGTTAGTGAAGAAGTTATCAATTGTTTCAAAGGGAATGCCCAGAGTTAGTGGAATGGAACTCCTTCCAATCGAAGATCAAGAGTTAGTGCAGCGTTTTTTCAGCACCTGTGACATGGAGTGAGTTCTGTTTTATTGCTATTTTTAAACTGACTTGTTCCTTTTTTTAAACTGTTATCTCATATAGTTTGAACTACAATTTATCAGATATAAAACTAAATGTCATAGAACCCTTTCCTTTCTATGAAACTGTTTGATTGGCCTGCTCTAATTTATAGCACAAAAAGACTATGGGAAAATCCAACCAATGATGGTTGTGACTGGTTAACGCCAAAGGATATTGCCCTCCTGTTCAAGAACGAGGCGCTTAGTGCTGACGCAATCAATTGCACAATGTCCGTGGTAACTGAAGGAATAGATTGCACTTATTGGAGGTCTGAGATATTGGTAAGAATTGTTATTTATGTTGACTACAATTACACCTCTAATTTCGATGGATACTGAAATGAAGATTGTCATGCACTGTAATATTGTAGGATGTTTGCTGAAATGAAGATTGTCATGCATTATCTTTATATGGATACTCTACAGGGAACATTTGCAATGGTAAAGGAGGATGAGAGCAAATAGAGTAGGAACGTCCTGACTATCAATTTGGAATTGGTGGGTAAACATCTTCAGGCCTGGATTAAGAAGTGCACCAAGGAGAAGTTCTTGTCTTCTCGACTCGTTTTGATCCCTCTTCATGATCAAGAGGGATGGCATTGGACTCTCTTAGTTTTGGATACCCAATCAGGAGAACTAACTCACTACGATTCCTGTCGCGTGGGTTGGAAGCGACTGTCACGTCAATGGGTAGTTCTCGTTATTTTTCTTAGTTTATGTTGCTGTATATCTTATGGAATTTGTGCATCAATGTTTTTTTTGTATGATGTTTTTTTTTTGTTTTTTGTGAAAATTACAGGCCCAATTTCTGGAGAATTAGATCTATGTGGTATATGAGATGGAGTATAAAGTGGAGTTGAAACAGGCTGAAAAGTGTCACCAACAGGAGGATGGCATAGCTTGTGGAGTTTTTATTTGTTTGTGGGCAGAAGCGCTCTCGGAGAATACTTATGATGAGGGACGTCGTTTTGCCATTGCTCAAGAAAGAGCTCGATTAGGTTTGAAGCTACTGCGTCATAAGTATTGTGAATTCGAGAGGCCGAGCAACGAATTGTAAACTGTCATGACGTTGTAGATAGAACCATCGTTGCTAATATTATGAACTGCAGTTCTATGTAAAGTTAACTGCCATTATGTCATGAGCTATTGATTTGTAGTGAACTGTATCATTTGAACTACCAAAACGAAAAATCATGAACTGTATTATACTTTGTAATGAACTGCATGAGATCGACTATCGTTTCATACACGGATGATGAGATCATACTGTCATGAAATATTGATTTGTCATTAATGGTGATGATGCAAACAGATAATGTGATGACATATAATCATGAACTGGATGATACTTATTTTTTAATTGAATGATAAAACATACATGAACTGTATGAATTATATGAAGTTTTGAATCCATAAAGATGCACAGTAAGAGGTTGATGAGAGATAAATCACATGACATCATCTATATTATACTCCAACAATGATGCACTTGATGAGCGTGAAGTTGATAAAGATTCATTTATATTCACTTTATGACATGGTAAACATTTGTATGAAGCTTCATCCAATCGAGTCTGATGTTAATTATTTTAGGGAAATTTTACTCCAACGATGCACTGATGCACTTTCAATATAGTTTATAACGAACTGCCTCTAGAGTTATACATGAACTGTCAATATATCGACTGTAAACTGTCAAGGGTGACAATAAGATGAGGACATAGATCAATTGATCATGTTGTAAGCAACATAAATATTTATGTTTTAGCACAAAAAAGGCTACCCACGACTCCATACATTAATTCTCATTGTTCATTGACATGAACTGTGAAGATTGTACAAATGAACTACACTAATTATTGTACACATATTGCATGAACTGAAGATAAGAACATGAATTTAAGTAACTTGTGAACTGTAATGTAGTGTTAATAAGTGTCATGTTGTCATCAGATGGGGGAGTTATTTAGCATCATGAAGTATCATGTAGTGTTGTTTAATGAGGGTCTTCCTTTTAAGTGTCGTGCACTATCATTTAGTGAACTGCAGGTAGAGTAAGTCATGAACTGTCATCCATTTAGTATTGAACTGTCATGAACTGCAGCTATAGTAAGTACTGAACTATCATGTGGTGAACTATAGGAAAAGTAAGACATGTACTGTCTGTTCAACTACGATGCACTAGTAATAGAGAATGCATACACTATATTTTTAATAACTCCATGGAACAATACATAGTGCCACAGGTACGAGACTTTACGACAGATCTATGAATTCGTAAAAACACATCGACATTTTACATAGTTTAATCACCACGGATTGCGTTTTGACAAGTGTGCCTATTGTGCCACAGTTACCTTTTAATTCTCAATGGTAAAAATTGCATAGTAAATATAAAAGGACAAAGAGCTGTTACAGAATTTACTTTACGATTCTTTCTTTCTTTCTCTCTAAGCGAATAAACCCTAACTCTCTATTCTCTCTGTTTGCTCTCATACTCTCCATTCAATCTCTTCTCTGAAAATTTTTGAAAAATCAAACTTCTGTAATGACCGACAAACTCACTTCTTCAACACCCTCCAAATCATCAAGGCCACAAGTGAGCCCTGCAAAGAAAGATTTACAAACAGGTGTGGTTATTGACTTTGAGACTCTCGCCACGAGTCCGACGAAGTCGGAGAAGTTGAAGAAACCATCCAAGAAGCCGGACTGAAATACTTGTGCGAAACCACTAGCTACATCTTTGACAAAGAAGTTATGGATCTGATTGAAAAGGGTAGGGTTTTGAGGAATTTCCAAGAAATCAGTTACATTCACAAGAAGACAGTGATTCATATCACTGTGGATGACATGGCTCGTATCTTCAGACTGCACAATGATGGCTCAAGGGTGATTCCCCTAAGCGTTATCACAGACGGATGGCTCGTGATGCTCGGAACTGAACATTAGAAAGAAGGGATAAGGATGATGAAGAAGTTCTTGACAAAGGAACACAAATTCCTTGCAGACATAGTCAAGAAAACCGTGATGTCCAGGGAGTACTCAAAGGACCATATCACACAAGATCAGTAGGAGATCATGTGTGCAATTTTGATGAAACACCTGACAAACTGGGCTAGCATGATGATGTATCAACTAGCCAGTGCAGTAGAGGCCAGACAACCTCTCTACGACAAACTACTGAGCATCATTCTGAAGGACAAGTTGAAGCTATCTGATGCTCAAGGAAGACCATGGACGGTGTCGAAGCAAATCGACATCAAAAAGATTGGCAGACTGCCAGCAAGTCTAACAAAGACAAGGAAGGCTACAGTGGCACATCCACCACACAACCTAAGTCTGCAGTGAAGCAGAGGGCTGAGAAGCCCAAAAAGAAAATGATTCCTAAGGCTGCTAAGCCTCCAAAAAGGAAACTGATACTCCAATCTTCTAAAGAATCAGAAAAATCTGCCATGGGGAGAGCAACTGAAATGGAAATAGAGTCTGCAGACGTGTAGACTGTTGCAGACTTGGCGTCTGGAGAAAGAAGTATAGACGTGCAGACTAGTGCACTTACTATTGTGCAGACGGGCTCTGCACTTGCAGTAGTTCAGACGAGCGGAGCACCAGTACTCAAGAGCGGGAGACGAGTGGGAGACGGGAGACGGGCTCTGCACTTGCAACGAAGGGAAGAAGGTGCAGACGAGCGGGAGACTGAAAACTTGCAGAACAACAGATGATACATCCAATCACTATAGTTAAGGAAGGCTCATCCTCAAGAACACTTCCCCTAAAGATTCTTGAAGTAGCAGCTCTAAATGACTCAAATGTAGCTCTCGATTCATAAGGGGAGGTGTAGACGAGAACCTGCAATAGTTCATATTGAGCTTAATGATGAGTTTTGAAGAAACTCAGGAGGGTCCTCAAGCTGAATTCAGAAGGGAAATGTCTACGATGGGATTCACACGAAAGGAGATTGAAGCAAAACTGCGACCCCTTGATACTTCAACTCCAAAAGAAGTCCCTATTGCAACAGCTAGGATCACAATCAATCAAGATGCAGCAAGTACATCAACATCAACAACTTTGATTCTACACACTGACATATCTCTTGTTCCTTATACAGATGATGATGATGAGTTGAAGATCATTTAAGTAAGGACAGTCGAAGAAGTTCGAGCAGCCGAAGAATAAGCAGAAGACCCAGAGGAAAGAAGAAAATTAGAAGAAGCACTTCAATACGTTGAAGAGCTGAGAAGGAAGGCCTAAGAGCATAAAGCATAAACTGATGCTCTCTTGGGAAAGCCTCAGAAGGAGGCAATACTACAAGAATTTGCCAAAAAGCACAAACTAAGGAGGAGGAAAACTACAGTGAGCAATGTACCTGAGAAAATTCCTACAACAGAAGATGAACAGCTTGCTGAAGAATGGAGGAAAATGGATGAAGCTCTTGAAGCAGATGCAGAACAGATACACAAGGAGGTCACATTGTAGAGGACCAGTCTGTAGACCACACAGCAACAGATTGCTGTGCAGACTAGGCTATAAAAGAGGGCAGCTCCTATGCTGCCTCCAGCTACTCCTTTCAGGAAAAGAAAAAACCACAAAGAGTAGCGGACCAAAGTTGATTCCATCAGGACCTCGGCAGTTGTTCACTGTTCGTCCCAATGGATCCAAAACACTGAAAGGGGACATCACAAACATGACAGAAGGAGAAATCGAGCAGATGGTCCCACTATAACAACAAGCTACTAAAAAGAAGGAGAGCACAACAGAGTCTTACATAATCTTCAGTGGAGTACAGGAGTAGAAGGACTTCACACTGAAGATGAGTAGACACAGACAAGCTCAACTGCATCAAGTTGAGTTTGTTCAGTCAAAAGAAGTACGACTGGAGCTGAAAAGAATTATTGACAAGCACATTAGAGCAGCAACACAGGAAATCCAGGAGTACTTGTCTAGAACACAAGTTGGCAGACCACCATCTCCTGGGGACGGAGATGATGGTGGTGATGAAGATCAAGGCGGGGATAGCCATCTTGATGAATTAATTGATGAAGTTGCAAGGGAAGGAGTCCTCCAGCAAATACAAAAGGGTACTGAGATGCACACCAGCGAAGCTGATGTAGCAGAACCAACAATGAAACAAACTACAGCAGAGGAGGTAGCTGCAGTAGAGCAGACCACTAAGACTAAGGAGCAGACTACCCCAGTGTCTGTAGCAGCCTGCAGACGAGGCATTGTACCTATAGACAACTTCAGCCATTACAGAACTTGTAGTAAAGCAGACCATCTCAGTAGATGCAGATGAGCAGAGGAGCTTGCCCCTTGCAGCAGAGCAAGTTCCTGCAGACAGGCAGATGAATGTAACTGAGCCACCTGAAACTCCTTCTGTAGATGAGTCACTGCTTGCAGTTAAGCAGCTTCCTCAACCTTTACTTACACAACTGATGCAAGACATGGAAGAACTGCAAATCCCTGATGTTGAAGAGCAGACTGCAGAAGAAAGCACATCGAAGGAAATGACTCTTTCAACACTTTGAAGACATCTGCTAGAAGACACTCCCTCAGTTCACGAAGAAACAAGTCAACAAAGGAAAGTCTCACCAATCCACATTCAATTCACTCCACAATCATCATTCGGATTGCAGCAGACAACTGAAGATCCCTCTTCAGTTAGTTTTACCCAAGGACTGCTATATGGAGCCAACTCCAATATTCCCATGACTTCTCAAACAGCCATTAGGAGTCTCAAACTGGGAATGGAAGAAGCCAAGCTACCACAGCACACGGAGACTCCGATGTCAACAAGAATCAGATCTGTATCCAGAAGAAAGCAGACTGACAAAACACCAGAAACGTCCCATCCAGCGTTGATGAAAGGCTGCATCAACTGGATTAGAATCTCTATGAAGTCAAACAATGGACCAAGGATGCTCCGCATGATTTTGCCGAAGTACTTCATCCTCTTGCAGATGACCTTGCAATAGAAAGGAATAGAATGGAGGAAAATTTTGATGCTTTCCATGAATTGCTTGAAGGGCTCTCAAAGGCATTGATCAAACAAGTTCAAAAGGTCACCGGCATCAGTCTGCGACATTACGTTAAGACAACCTTAAACTATAACCGTTTGCACACCGCACAGGCTTTAAAATTCAGAAAGTTGCAGATAACCATCTAGGAGACGCAGAGTCAACTGCAGACTCACATCCTCAACAACGATAAAAGACTCACTCTCTTTGAGTCACGGTTGGATTCAACCCTCAGGAGAGCCACCGCTGCGTAAAACAATATGGCAGCTGAACTAGTGGCACTGAAGACAGCGGTCAATGACCTCTCCCAGAGTATTAATGCAAACAAAAAGGGGGAGAAGAATGCAGTTGAGATGACTGCAGTAGAGCAATCTCAAGGGCAACAAAGGTCTCAGAGGGAGACAGCTCCACCAAGGTCTGCAGCAGAGGGGAGCAAACCTGTAGCAAAGCAAGGGTCTAAGTCGGCATCACAATAGACAACAGCAAAACAACAAAGAAGGAAAAAGAAGCACAAAAGGCCAAAGGTTCTGCAGCAGGACTATCCTTCCAAGAGAGGACGGAAGGATTAATCCATAGAGAAAATATAAATCCTCTACATTTTGTAAACTTTTCTTTTATAGCAATGGATGTATAGGTTATCTTGCTGTTTAAATTTCTTAGAAGTTTTGTTTGTATCAATTTAGTGGAAGATCGATAGGAATGTGCAATCCCTCCGTTTATATAGAAATTGATGAACAAAACTTAAGAAGAAATTATGTATGTACTAGATGTTTAAGCTGTAACAATTAATTAGGTAGTTGCAACTAGGACCGCAGGAGGTGCAGCAGAGTGCAACAAGGTGCAGCAGACCACTGGTGCAGACTAGTGTAGCAGGGTACAGCAGACCATTGGTGTAGACTAGTGCAGCAGTGTGCAGCAGATCAAGGCAATGCAGACTGGAGACTAAAAATTACAGGCCAAAGATCAACTACATACAACAGCAAATGTGTCTCAGGGTTCTCAGAATCTAGGACCATTCCTGTATTCAAAACCAGTTCCAATAGTAAAGAGAAATGAGCCATATTGTAGTGCAAGTATGCAAGTTAAATTGCAGAAGATTGAGTGTAGTGCTGGGTGCAGACGAGGCTATACTAGCAGGCTGAGTAGATGAGGTCTGGAAGCTGTTGAGTGGGAGGTAAGTTGCAGCAGACTGACTGCAGTACTTGGTGCAAGTGAAGTTGTAGAAAGACTGGATATGAAAACTGTGCAACAGAACTCATGCAGCCGAGGGTGCAATAGAGGTTAGCAGCAGAGGGCTGCAACAGAGGATGTGCAGCAGAGATATGCAGTAGACCTGGTGTATGAGTTTGGCTGCAGTATATTTTTATCCAAAGTATCCAACATGGTCACATCACATAAACACACATATTGGGTAAAACTTTGACCCCAGATAGAAACACCCCCCAAATTTATACGTACTCCCTTCGTCTGACAAAACTTACAACGATTTAATCTGGATCGTTTTTTTATGTTTGTGTTGAATTTGAAATATTTTGGTTAGTATATTGTGGTTTTTGATAATGATAGTAGATTTGATGTGAAATTATGAAAGAGAATGAGAGAGAAGATAGTAAAATGTAATGAAGTATTGTGATTATTTTAATATAAAATTATTTCATAATAAGGAAATAAAATGTTACATGATTTATGAGACGACCCAAAATAATAAGTATTGTAAGAATTATAGGACGGTGAAATACAAGTAATCACTATTGAAATCTATTAATTGAAAAAATAACAATTAAAAGACTTCAAAATCACATAATTTTATATCCAAGAGCTAATTTGACGGCCATGAATTTAATGATCTTGACGTGTAAGAAATTCCTCCTACCATAATTTTACCTCCTTTTTGACATAAAATATCCTAGTACTCCTCTTATTTTATATTTAAAATGAAATTGACTATGTTATTATCTTCCCTCTTCAACTTCTCTATAAATGCATTTGATGTTGTAATGCTTAGTATCAAACCAATAAGAGCTCAACTATCCCTTTGCTTGATAATCAACTAAAACCAGTAGTATATATCATGTCTACTTCTGAGAAGGGAGAGCCAACCCCGCCGCCGATTACACTGCCACCACCTCCACCACCGTCGTTGGCAAACTGCCTTGGCGGTGATGTTGTCCTAAGGTTCTTGTTGCTAGCAACGTCCATAATAGCGGTGGTGGTCATGGCAACGAGCAAGCAAACACAGGTGGTGCCATCGCGCGGGATCATTCCTTTCCCGGAGTATGCATCTGCCAAATTCACAGACTCTCCTGCCTTCATGTAAGTCATTTCTAGGCACGTCAACCCTCGTCAAATCATGGTTTTTCATACCTAGCTAGCGCTGGATTCTTGTTATACGGCTATACCAATATATATATTGACACGAACATATAAGATGTGTTGTATGCGCTTCAACAATGATAATATAAATGTTTGAAACCGAATCCTATGTGTTCATCATATTGTAACGATGAAAACAAGTTTATGTATATACCATTGCATCGGATTCTAATGAACTTGACAGTTGACAAAACCACGGCTGTTGCTTTTAATTTCTATTTGGTCCTCTATTCCACCAGAGTATTCAGCTAATCATACTTTGAAAGTACTTGCATATTACATTATCATGTATATAATAAGAGAGGTGGCATGCATGTCATAATCTCCTTGTTTCATTGGCACAAGGCACGTCATGTGACTATTACGTCCAAAAGGGATAATCATAGAAAATCCGGCATCCTATAACGTCTATTTTCAAATTTGAGCTTATACTTTAGCATGAAATAAATTAAAGATGATGCTCATTTTCTTTCTTCCGATGAAAGTCAATGTCTATCCACTTATCTAGCACTCACAACAAATTAGTGCTCGTTTCGTCCCCGGATTATTACTAATATATGTTACAGTATTCGCTATTCAGCACATAGTTGGTCAAAGTACTTGAAATTTTATGTACTTTAGATTTTACATTTGATAAAGATGCACATTTAGTTAGATTATACACATTTTTTTTACCTGAAAGATACATATACTGTGATGATCAAGGATTGTCATTCCTTTTGCAGATACTTCATAGTAGGACTCTCGGTAGCAGGGTTTTACGCCATTATCACCATTCTTGCATCGTCATGCCTTGTTTTCCGACGCTTTATCCCAGCGAATGTGTTCCTGAGTATGGCTGCATTAGATGCGGTAAGCTCCTCTTAATCATATGCAACATATAATTCTAATTTTCATGCAATATCAAGTAAATCAGTATAAAACATGTAGGGGTTGATCTATTCGCATTTCTAAAATTTCTCGCTGATAGACTAGCTGGTTTTTCTTATAGCTGAAGGCATATTTGTATAATTCTGTGCATGTATGCTGCAGATAATATTGGGAGTAGTAGCATCCGCGACGGGAACAGCAGGTGGAGTGGCATACATAGGATGGAAGGGAAACAATCACATCGGATGGGTTCCTGTGTGCTACATCTATAGCAAATTCTGCAGATACATCGCAGCTTCCCTTTCCATGGCGGTCTTCGCCTCTGTCATCCTCGTGATATTGATCATCCTCAACACCAGCTCCCTCTACCTAAGGGCGCCAAAGTTTTAGAAGCTGGCTTTATATATGTGAAGGCAGTCCGATGTTTATAGCGATGATGTTGTGTGCGATTCTTGAACTTGCTCTGTTTGGCTCCCGTGGTTGTTTCGAGCTCCTTATGTGGTCTTTGTCTGTGGTTTCCAGGTCTTATTGTCCAATAAAGCTTGTCCTGTAACTTTAGTTGTGTATTTGTTATCATGTGTACATGCTATTTCATGGAGCTAAATAAAATCTTTTCATCCATACGAATTTATTCTGTGGAATCAGCAGTTCACATAGTCCATAGTTATCCGGTTTTTGAATCCATTGTCATATCCAGAACTACATGAGGAGACAATCAACAGGTTTGTTCCATAGGATACTTAGGCTCGACCCAGCTTGGCCATGAATTATAGCAGCATGCCAAAAATTTTCATTTGTCATAAGCAACTAATCCCATACTCATGATTCCGAATCAAACAATCATTCAGCTATCATCAACATGAACCACGCTTTGTTAGGTTAGGCAAACGATTCTTGATATTCTCAATGACTTGCATTCTATAAAACATAAGCTGGAAATATCCTGTTAAATTGGATCTGCTTTGTATCAAATCTGTATATGCTTAAGTTGTGCAAAGTACCAGGAATTGACAAGCAGCTCTATCCGCTGAAGCGCAGTGTCTTTGCGGATGAGACAGTGTTTTTTTTGCTTGGGTTGCAATCTGGAGCAGAATCCTCCAATGTTCAGAGGATGAGTAGTTAGCATCAAGGGAAACTTGATTTAGTGCATTGTCAATCTTGAGTTTACTAAAATATGAGACTCATAAATTCACAGCTTAGCATAATGTTGGAGTGGGAAGATCAGTATATATCAGAATCGGCAAAACAGAAGTGAAATCCGCATTTTCTGTAGTTACATAATCACACAAATAATTACAGCATACAGATGCCGAGGGAAACCACATATAGTCAAAATTTGTCAATCTCGATTACAATAATTTCAATGAACTCGATCAGGACAAAGGCTTTCAGATTATGGTTTGCTCTCCGAGTTCCTGACCTGCCATACCTTCCCTAAGAACTCTCTCAAAGAACTCTTCCAATGTGTCTTTCCCATAGCTCGGCGTTTTCTCAGCGCTGTATTCTCCTGTTTCAGGATCCAACACCAACATGCTCTCGGCAGCATAATACCGTCCTATTTTCCCGAACTCAGCAGCATCTTCCAACGAAGGAAATACCTTCACCAAGATATCAAGGATCCCGATAACGAAATCCATTATCCGAATTGGAACCTTCAAAAACTTAGGTTCTTTCTCCAATAATCTAAACAACATCTCCCCTTGCTCCAACGGTGTCAACGCCTTTCCTGGCCCTCCAATAGGCAACACCTTATTCACCTTATCCTCCCTCAACACACAATCCGCGATAAACGAAGCCAAATCGTGCTCGCTGATCGGCTTACACGCACACAACTTCCCATCTCCAAACATCACATAAGGCTTCCCACTTTGCACCAGCTCAACCTGCCCACCTAAGCTCTTGAAAAACGCGGTCGGCCTAACGATGCTATAACTAAACCCCTCATCCTCCTCCGCTTCCCTCATCAACTCGGCCTCGAATTTTAACTTAGCTCGTTGAAACTCGAGCAACGGCTTCTGTACACAGATTGCTGATAACAATACAAAATGAGACGCCCCGTGCTTCCTACCAGCAACAAGACTGTTTCTCGTCGCCTCATAATCGATCTTCCACGAGTCCTTTATCCCGCCATTGCGACTAGCTAGGCAAGAAACCACAACATCAATACCAACATCCAAATTCTCCAAACTTTTATCCAAAGTATCCAACTGGGTCACATCAGAGAAACACACATTGGCTCCTGATAACTGACTCAAGGTCTCATCTTTCCCATATTTACCTTTTATCCCACTTCTCTCCCTAGCAACAGCAATCACATTGAATCCTCTCTTCACCAATTCATATACCACAAATTTCCCAATATACCCAGTTGATCCCACAACCAATACATTGATCTCATTAGGGTTTTTGCTCCTAGAAGACCCTTTCTTGGCCTCAACGGTTTTAGAAACTGAAGCACTTAGAACCCTAAATTTATATGATCTTGAGAGGTTTAGATTGAATGGTGCTGAATGGAGAAATGGGTTAAACTGGATTCTTTGTGAAATGAATTGGGAAGTGAGGGTGCTGGTGAAATTTGTGTGGTTTGGTGAGATTTGAGTGAACCCATTTGGATATGTTGAAAAAATAGCCATTGAAGGGAGAAAGGAGACTGAGAGGGTGAAGTGGAGAACTGTGAGGTTAGTGGAGGAATGGGATGTGATCAGTTTTTGGAGCCATGAATGAGAGGTGGAGATGAGAGGATTGGATTTTGGTCTATTCGTGAAACCATGGCCGTGAATAGGTTTGAGATGAAATATAATATATTATGTTCGTTTTGAAAAAAAATATAATATTGATTTAGATTAATAATAAAATAATTTAAAACGATCAAATATTGTTTTATGTAAAATTATCACGAAATGGTAATGTTCATTTAATTTATATATTTCAAGCCTGAGTCAATGATGTAATTTTCTTACGTCGTTAAGACGAATAATGAAACTCTTTAAAATACGTGTTGAACACTACAATAATGATGTAACTTTGTATTTTTTATATAATGGAGGGAGTAGTATTTTGTAATAATGAAGGTCGGAATAGTTTAGATTTTTCCATTCTATGTAAGATGCTTGGTTGACATAGTCGAAATGGAATGCTTTATTTATGAATACAATTAAAATGATTTTTAAGTGCACTTAATTTAATAAAAATAATAATATTATATGATTAATTTAATTAATTTGAATTTAAGAAAAAGACAAAACGATAAGTATTGATAACATGAAACGTAAAAAATGATGTTTAACATGAAGATCGAAAAAAAAAAACACAATTTCGAGAAAATAAAAATAACTAAGAAGAAAAAAAATGTTCTTTTTTTTTTTTTATGGTGCAAGAAACTTTTGGGAAAACAGACATTCCTTTCTAGAATGAATGGGTTGTTCTGAGGTGAAGGCCAGGAATCAAAAAGTCAATTTTGATTGGAATGGGAATCGATTCAGAATAGCCTATTCTGAATCAATGAGACAACCAAACATCAAAATCTTCATTGCACAGGAATTGTGTATTCCATTCCATGCTTGATTACAGCATACCAAACATGGCCTATGTGTGTAATCTAGAAACTGTTTGGTATTGCTATTCAAAACTGATGAAATCAAAACAAATAACGTAATACAAAAATCAATAATCGAAATCATTTTACTTTTATAATATGATTTTATGTAGAAGAATCTTGAATAATACAAAATAAGAAATAAAAACAGAAAACTATTTTTTTCTATTTCTATTTCATCCATTAAAGAAACAGAAAATAAAAAACAAAAAATAAAAATGATACCAAATAGTTTTGTTTCATTAGTCAATGAAACAAAAAAGAAAAGAAAAATCCATAAATGATACTAAACAGACCCTAAATTACTCCTTCGTCTTAGATGATTACGTTGTGTTGACTTGTTGTTTTACATTGGTGCCTTTGTGTTCGTAGAGAAGAAATTATGAATGAAAAGAGTTAAAAATACGATGATTGAGAAAATAATATTATATAAAATAAGGATATTTTGAATATTTGAATACTTAAAACTTTCTAAATTGAGAAATATCGTTATTAATGTAGGATATTCATATTTAATAATGTATCGTGATTTATGTCTAACGAAGGGAGTATTTCATAATATGAAAGATGTAACAATCTGATTAGTCCAAATAATAGTTTGTAACGTATAGTTTAACGTGTGCGATGTTTTGTACAAAACTTTTTGCATCGTTCAATGATAGAACAAGGCTAACTTCCATGGTGCAACTTCCCTTCAACATACTACATCTTTCCAATGTTGTAAATTACTATCGGTATAGAGTTCTTATAACCATGTGAGTATGACATTTTCGTCAAGCATAAGCAATCCGTTTCAAAGACCTCAAATGGGTTACTTATATGACCCAAAAACAGATTAAGAGAACAATCAACAAATAATGGAGCAATTGGACGCGGAGGAGCAGTGCATCATCAACACCTCTCTGCCCTACGATCTCTCCCTCAAAATCGCATCTTCTCTTCAGGTCTCTAATTTCATATTCTCTTTTCATCTCATCTATCATCAAACTATCGTCAAAACATTCAAATCAAACGAATCAGTGTATCAAACTGTTCCAATTTTTCTGACAATAGAAGCTCCAATATTTGCCCTTTTCAGTCAATCAGTATATGAAAAAGTCAACAAATTTGCCAATTTTGTTAGGAAGTTGCAATTTTGCTCATTTTATTGATTGAAGGTGAGAGATGTGTGTGCCTTGGGATGCTGCTCAAGGTTTTGGAAGGAGCTTTGCGGGTCGGATCCCATATGGGTTTCTCTCTACAGGCAGCGTTGGCCATTGCTGGACTCATCATCTGAAAATTACACAGTTCCTGATGGTGCCAAAACCAGTGATTCAGATACCCTTTTGATGGTATGGTTGAACCCTGATATGGTGGTTGATGTGCTTGTGTTTTTGGGACTTTTTGATTTGGGTGTAACTCTCCATGTTATTTGATGATCAGAGTGTGTAGAACTTGAAGTCATATGGTGTTTCTGACTTAGTTTTGGTATTTGAAGTCATATGATGCGAAGTTTTCTGTCATCTGAGCCTTTTCTGTTTCAATGAGATGTAAATAGGGGTGTGTACATATGCGTTAACTTTCGATAGCGCCTGTAGATCAATTTTTTGGATGCTAGGTGGGTGATTTGTTCATAACATCAAGCGTTGAAGTTGAGGTAGATGGTGTAGGCCATATGAATCATCTTGAGATGTAGTGCAGATTTTATTGAGGATTGCTTTTTAATCACTTTGACTTGGTTTTTAGTTATTCCATCGAGTTTGTGCTGTGTTCCGAGTTTTCAATGGCTTCAATAAGACCTAAATGGTTATATGTGTATAGTTTTGGTAGCCCGCAGCCGTTATTCAGGGTAAATTTATCTTTATCATCTTCGCTTCTTGCACCAGTGGGTCGATCACATGAGTCATTTTTTTCTCCAAAGTGAATTCTTATCCTTGCATTTCAAGAATTCTTCCGGTTTGTTACTGTTATCAACCATGATTTATCCTATTAACACAAAAATCTATTTAGTGTGGATTCGGAATATCAGTTCCTTCAAGAATTCAAGGAGTCCCTAAACAAGGATATTCAACATGCAATCAGGTTTTGAGTAGCACATCCGTGAGCTCTAATTGGGCAAGGTCTATCCTCATATGTATACGAGATGCGACTCTTTTTCTTTCTGTGCAAACCAAAACTCTTGGACATTTTTCTCAACACTTCTGTGCAAACCTGTAGAATGTGTATATGATATGGCTTTTCTATTTATATTATTGTTTCTTACCCCATTGATATTGTAGAAAGCTCTGTCTATGACTCTACAGTCTACATAGGATTACATATTGTGTTGTTCGGGAATATTCCTCATATGTTTCCATCTCGAAGCGTGGATGTGAGGCTACCACCATAAACCATCTTCCTTTGACATAAGAGTACTTGTAGTGAACTAATCTACTAGATCATCTTCCTTTGAAATTGGTAATGTTTTTTCTCCTGAATTAGCAATACATTATAATTTCTTTTGGATCATCGTAATTTGTAGGATTGGAGAAGCCTGTACATCTGGTGGCACAATCAGATGGAATCCAGAATTGCCTTTGTCATCAAGTCTGTGGAGCAAAGCTCGATGAACAATTCGCTCGAGGTAGGAAACTCTCTGAGAGCAGTCAATGAGCTTTGTGCGATGCAGATTGGTTTTGGAGATGTGGAGCTGTTTCTATTCAGACCCGAGCTACATGTTTTCTTGAACCTGGTTGGTTTGCAGTACTGTGTAAATCAGCTTGGAATTCCTGTAAGTAACTTTCACAAGTTTTACTGATCTTGATTCGTTAAGTATAGTGATTCTAATCTCTTGAAGCTCCTTTTGTTTGAACTTTTAATGCGTAAATCATGTTTTGGCAACCACGGGCACAATGGACGCCTGATTCTTGAATATTGGCTCTGACGAAAGTTATTTTTAGTTCTTATGATTTTTTTTTAAATCTTGAATGTATTATTCTCCTTTTTTTTCTTTTTCTTTTTTATCAATAAGTATACAACAATAATAACAAATCAAGCCTTTATCCCATCAAGTGGGGTCGGTTACATGAATACGACGGCGTCATTCCAATCTGTCATGTACA
>JAOVYX010017664.1:0-21731 GCA_035668315.1 Drosera spatulata | reverse complement strand
CGACATCAGCACCTTGCTCAAAAAGAAGTGGGATCCGGTTGGCAAAACGGAAGATGTTCAGGCCCTAAAAATCAGCAGAAACTTTGGATATCATGAATGATGAGAAGATTAAACACCTAATCAGAAGATTTATCTTTGACAATAGAGGTCGCAATTTTATGGGCTAAAACATCAAAATCAACTTGACAAAGAAGTAAAGGCTCCACACACAGCAAAGTCCGAGAGATGAAAATGTATATAACCTAAACCCTAAGGCATGACCACAGAACATATGATGAAAAAACTCATGAAACACCTGAAATGTAAAAACAAGGAACAACGAAAGACTGGTCCATCGTGTATGCACAAATGGCAATCGCAGTTGTTCAGGTCATCAATTGACAAGTAAACCTAGATCTTTTAATTTTCAGGCGACCACTCAATTGGTTAATAAGTAACAATAAACACGGTACTCACATGCTTGACATCTTTCCCACCAACACTGACTCCAGCCTCCACAATAAAAGGATGGCCTTCAAATACTTGAGCGCTGCAAGGACATGTTAGAAGTCAGTGATCAGCAAGGAAATCCACCTTCAAAACAAGAAAGGGATTCCTCTTCAAACAGCCACACTCCGAGCCACCAGAGAGACAAAAATTAACTGAAGAAAGAAGAGAGACTAGAGAGCAAATGATAAGGCAGAACCTGCCCGAGTAGGTAGCAACCATGTCTGGATGCAACTCCTTTATAATTCCTAGACGAAGATTGTACTCTCCAGCAGGACTGAGGCACTGTAAACAGTTCAAAAGTCACATGGCAGACCATTATGAGATACTAGAGACAGTAACCACTGAAAACATTATAACTAGCCATGCAACTTACATCACCACTGGGATCATCAAATTTAGCTTGACGAAACAACTGATGAATGCGGACAATTTGTTGAGAAGTAAGCGACTTCACAGGCATTTTAGGATTGAAATCAGTGCCCATTTCACCTGAAAATCGAGGCATCAGATCCATTATAATAAAAAATGCACTTATAGAATCAAATAATTAATCAGATTATATAGTCTTACGGTATGAAACTCACATAATCATGTACAAGCATTTAACACTAATTTGTCAGATTGATAAGGCAAGTAACATTAACCTCTGATCCTAATCAATAACTGAAAACTCACTGTCCATACCAATCAATCGTTCAGCATGTGCCTTTCCAATATTCACAAACTCATGTTGAAGAAACTGCAAGAGGTTTTGCTTTGAAGCTTCAGCAATAAGTCGTTTTATAAGCAGTAGATCAACAGCTGATGGATGGTATTTTGTCTCCTCTGGTACTTCAGGCATTACATCCGTTCTTCTGGCAAACCTTATAGTAACATTCTTACTGCATGAGCGCAAAAAGAATAAGCTCAAAGGTCAACCGCTAAACTATCATGAGTCTGTATGCAGGGAGAAACTGGAGAGGAAATGAGAATACAGAAACAACATACTCAGTTGTCTCAGAGACAAACTTGAACAGAAATTGTGCATACGGTGTAATCACAGCCATTTGACGCATATAATGTAATATCTTGGACTGCAGATTCAAAGACATAAGTTACAGCCAAAGAAGTGCAAAGTCGTCATCAAAGAGCAATTTTCAGGAAGTAACTAATTCAACTATGAACCATGTACTCGGTAAGTAGTCCAGTTCCCTTCTATAACAACTTGAATTTCGGCTCCATGCCAATGATCCTTGTTCTCTTGCTTTTCATGCAAATGAATATGAGGGGTGTTCCTGTAAGTATTCAGTATTCCCATCAGAAGCTTTGCATCCGCTAGAACCAGCATTCAGAAATACCAATCGCATGATGAATGAAGCTAGGCAGAGGCAGCACATGATAAACGATCAACAGAAAGTCACAATACACTAAAATCCATCCATAATCCTAAGTGAATTTCAAAAAATACCTATGAATATCAATGTCCAGCCTGCAGAATGAGAGATAAGCCTGGCCCTGCATTGCTGATTTAATCTCTATTGGAAGGCCTGTACTCATCTTTGACCAAATCAGAGCCTGCACAAATTTGTCAGTGACTCCACAGTCAGTAATTGCAGAACTAAGTAGCCAAACCTATAAAACAAGCCAGCTTTGAAAGCCAGTACCGAAGAAAGAGTAAAATAACAAGAGTGATGCAATACAAAACTAAGGGCATAAAAAAAGGCTAAAATCTTTGTGCTTAGGAAATTATTACAAGGTCAAGCATTTCACTAAAGCATTAAGATTCATCTTATGGCCAATAACCCTGGCATAATGATAGAGGCAAAAGTAAGACAGCAGAACACAGCTCTTGGAGAACACACACACTATAAGTATCTCCAATCGATATAAAATTATAAATAACGGATTTACGATACCATCTTCGCCCCAAGTCCAAACTTTCCACGTGTTTGTTTCAAGCCATATTTTGTCCCAGAAAGAACTTCATGAAAACCAAACATAGAGTAAGTGACCAAGAAAAGCAAAAGAATGCAAAACAACTGAATAGAAGACTGCAGAGAATAAGCATACCTCGTCCTAACATGTTCGGAATGTCATCATGTGGCATACCTCGTCCATTGTCCTAGATTGAAGGCACATCAATGAGAAACCCAGCAAGAAATATGGAGAAGGAAGAATATTGAAAAATCAAATAACACCTTACAGGTCACCCGGTAAAATGAGGCTTCACCACGGCCTTTCATCACCTTCACAGCACTAGGCTCTTTCACTTTCTTTCCAAGAGCAACATTTTTTTTTTGAATTTCTTGATCTCGGGCTGCCTTGGCTAGGCGTTTCTGCAACAACGGACCATAAATAGGAGATACTGAAGAAACCATAGGAGCAGCAATCATACATCAAATGTACTGAACTATTCACTCATAGACATACAACCCATCAACGGTAATACTACTACATAGCCATACAGTATTAGCATATCTTACTTCGCCAATGTTCTGAAACAGCATTTTCTAGTATAGCCGACTGAAAGAGCTATCTATGAAATCCTAAATTTAATTGTGTGACAAAACTAGGCAGCATATAAACCACAACAGCGAGGGCATGCCGTTTACTTCTTACTGACAGTTTGCTTAATCAAGATCAAGTTTTCGAACAATGCTGGATCCCCTAGTTCATCACTGATAACCTCCTTCTATGGGTTAAATGAACAAGCAGCAAAGACACAGTCCAAGTTATAGAGCAGTATTCATTAGAGAGTAATGTCAACGTAATGGGAGGAGAATCGGGAGAACATACCTCACGAGCCTTTTCAGTTTCATAATCATCATAAAGTGCTTTATCCACACGTTCTCGATGAATAAGTCCAATCATAGAATTGAATTTGCTTTTCACTATCTCCTCACTACAGCATCACAAAATCACTCATCATGAATCTGATCAAAATGATCACAAAGTAATACTAAAACGTAACTAGGAGAAGCTTACATGGTAACCTCTACAACAGGAAGCTCAGATATGGACTCCGCCGAATCAAGAGAATTCTCAACCAGCTCCCTAACAGTTGTGTAAAGGCACTTCCCTGGCTGACACAAAGAAAGAGAAAATGGCATGAAAACAAACTCACACTGCGATGAAGTCCAACTGACACATATTGCTACCGTAAATAAATCGGAATGACTGGAGTCCCCTTCATTCAGCTCACATATCTACCTATCAACTGCTTCCATATCAATCCTTCACACAGGAATACGACTATTCCCACTGAAATTTCTAGTGCATGCTAGCCTGTTCGGAAACATAAATGACGAGAATACAAGACAAACCAAGGCAACATTAACTTAATCTGAAAGAAATATATTAACGCAAACTGAGCTGTAAACACGCACTATACAACTAGCTCAAATGAACTCATTTCCGATCAAACCGAAACACGAGACCGACTAACCAATTCACAATATAGCGATTACAAAGTACGAAAACAGAAGCAATCACTCACATTGTCGAATCCAGCAATGTTCTTGTTCTCAGCGAAGAACTCAGCCGGCGACTCTGCAAGACCAAACACGATGCTCAAACACAATCACAAACAAACTAAAACAACTAAATCAAAGATGAAAACGAATAGCTCACTCTGCTTGAGAGAACTCGCTTCAGGTTTCTTCGGCGTCTTCGTCTTCGTCTTCCCTCTCTTCGTCTGACTTGGACTCTCGCTGCTCCCTCCCGTCTCCATCGACACCAATCCTCTCCACAAATCGATGATTAGGGTTTCGAAAAATCAGGGTTTCGGAAAAATTAGGGTTTTGAGAGGCGCGCAAAAATGGCGAAGGCAATTTGGGGCCCAGTGTGTGGGGGAAGAGTGGAGACGATGAGGACTGATGGTGGTGGTGATTGTGTGTGGAGAGTTGTTTCGGGGTATGGTGAGCGTGATCGTGGCTGGAGAACTGAGCCGTTGGATTTGTGAGAGGAAATGATAGTTTAGTTTGGACCGTAGATGAGGTTTATGTTGAGGAGTGTGCGTCATTGTAACGCGAAGCTTTTTTTTCTTCTCTTTTTTTTTTCGTGAAGTTACGCGAAGCATTTTTCATAGTTTCATTTTCTTCCCACTCTTTGATGTTTTTTTTGTCAAATGTTTCTTTCGATGTTATTTACTCTTTTCGTTTTAATAAAATTATAACATATATTAAATTAAATTATTTTATTTAAATTATAATTTTATTTCATTTAAAAAAAATCTTCAAAAATATCGAAAAAACCTTTACTATTTACTCTCTCCGTCCCAAAAAAATTATAATTGCTTGACCGGATACGCATTACAATAAAAACTTTGATCGGTATTGCGAGATAATCAAACGTTATTTTTTTAAAAAATATCGTGAAATATTAATGATAATAAATGTCATGTACTATAACCATGAGTCATTAGAAAATTTAAATCGTGTTGTTTAGATGAGTAACGAATTCCCCCAAATTACATGTTAAATAGTGCTAAGAGAAAAAACGTTGCAATAATTATAAGACGGAAGTAGTACTTTTGATGATCACCCAAGTCAAGGTTATGATTAATGACAAGTCAAGTCAGATGTTTCTTCCATTGGTAGAAAGGAAGAGCCAATATAAGAAAAATGGGTTTTGAAAAATAAAGAAAAAGTCCATCCAACTAGGATTTTATTCCTTATAAATACTCTTCATCATTCTCATGGAGCTATCTTCTCTCATTCTTAATTTCATCCACGTTCAATATACTTTTTCTTATTCTCTCTCTCACCCAAATCGGGCACATATTAAATTGAGCGCCGGAGCAAACAACGTTTTCTTGGTTTATGATGTGCAGATCGTTTGGCGCATCCTGAAATTGGTCTCGCATCATCAGACCAGTCCGATATACAACCGTACCATTGTACGATCCGACCTAATCCTAAGAGATCGGACGAACTGTGACAAATAACTTTATATCTCATCAACTCACCCCATCATTTTTTGATTTTCTTTTATTTTTCTCACTCCTCTTACTCACAAAAGTTAAAAGATAATTTATACTTTACATCAAAAAATAAAATATACATAAATTATCGTGTCAAGTCAAATGATTGTAATTCTTTTGGGAATGAGGAAATATTCTTTTTTTGCAGTCAAACGAGTTACAAAGTACTCGATGAAACACTACTCACTCTGTCTTATGTTATTAAAAAAGGGATTTGTGGGGCTGATTTAAAATCAGTCATGTTGGTTAATTTTATATCATAAAAAATTTTTTTTTTATAATATTATGTTTTACAGAATCACTGTTATAAAATCTTCACATAAATATTTTCTTTTATGATATAAAATTAGCCACATATTTTCGATCTATAAATTATCTTAAAGTATATTCTCTCCGTCCCGAATTATATGTCCCAATTTGATCCGACGTAGAGTTTTATGTGTGGGTTGAATTTTGATTGATTTAGTTATAAAATCAATAGAAAATTCTCATATGATACATATTTTACAAAATAATTCCCAATTCATACAACACGGTGAAATATTTTCCATCTCATATAACTCTCATTTCTCTCTTCGAAATTCTTCTATCTTCGTATCACGCCGTCGCCGCCACCGCCACCGCCACCATGCCTCCACCACCACCACCGCAACCATACCTCAACCATCACCACATCCCTCCCCAAACTTTTTCAATCTTCGTATCGCACCACCATCATTACCGTCACCATGCCTCCACCACAACCACGCAAAAACTCCCAAATCAGTCAAACCGTAATCGATCAATTTGGTCCCAAAATCTCTCACTGTCTGAAGATGATCGAGGTGGTGTTGAACGAGAGGTTAGGGAAGAAGGTGCGGGTGAAGCGCAACCAGGACGACACCATCGACGATCTCAAGAAACTTGTTACTGCTCAAATCGGAACCCGACCCAACAAAATTCGAATCCAGAAGCGGTACACCATCTACAAGGATCATATCACGCTGGGTGATTACGAGATCCACGACGGAATGGGTTTTGAGCTATGTTACAACGCAGAAAGATGATGCTTTCGCGGTATATATTGTTTTCGATGATTTTTATTTGGTTTGATTTGTGGACGAGTCATTGATAATTAGGGCTTGGGATTCTTGGTTTTTGTCTTCGTGACAAGACCAAGTAAACCGAATGGGTTTAGGGGTATAGAAATCAAGAAAAACTATAAACAGTAGCTACATATATCTTACAAGTTCGAATACCTGTTTAAGTTACAGCATAGGTGCAGAAGCAATACAGATCGATTATTATATTAAACAAAATAGATCCTTTGATCTGCTAATACATCCAAAAGTGCGTAATATCATCTATATGCATGCAAACTCATAGTAAGAGCCTTCAGCTGCTGTTGGGGGCATACCTGCAATCGAAAAACATAATCGTTAGCTAACAAAGCTTAGCAACTTCTGGTGTATGAATTTCAATTATAGAGAACTTCCGCTAACGGCTATGACGACCGTCGAAAATCCCTAAAATATTTTTATATATATAGGAAAATATGGACGTCATATCAAACAATATCGTTTTACATTGCTTTATATGGCTTCGCATCACTTTTAAGAGTCATTCCTTTCTTTTGCATTTATTTAGGATTCATGACCTGACTCAAAAGCAGCGACTCCAAGGATAATGACTGACTCGGAGTGTAGAGATAAAGTGTCAATCGTCATTCGGGCTACCCAATAGATTATATTTTCGCACCTGTCTACTCTATGCGTCGTCTTGCACCACTCGTGCGCATTCAATGAGGCACCGCATGCCAGCATTGAGATAATTTGGGCCTCCCTACAGAGAGTAACCCGTGGTCCCGTCACAACGACGTAAAAGCCGCTGCATGTATGCAAAGAGGATGGGGGATGCCCAACGCTCCCTAACTAGTTTTCACCCATTGAGATAATTTGGGCCTCCCTGCAGAGACCGACCCGTGACCCTACCACAACGGCGTAAAAGCCGCTGCATGCATGCAAAGAGGATAGGAGATATCCAACACTTCCTAACTAGTTCTTACCCGTGACGATGACTCAGAGGGATAATACAAGAGTGTAATGACTCAAACCCAAGTCACCAAGGCTATTCAAAGAAGTAACAAATGATCACAATGGTTCAAAGAAGGGACACCATTGTTCGACCTTCTCAATAATTTAATAAAAAACGACCAACGATCCAACGGATCCAAAAGGGACGTCAATGTCGACCTTATCAGTTCAGGGATGCGATATTTCTTATTCGTTCGTTTTTTCATTAGTTTACACAGATAGTATAACCATGCTCTGCATCCCTCATTTCCTTTTTATTTATCGTTTAGAGGTCGCTTTCATTCATTTCCCGAAAAGATATATATAATATATTGGTGTGTATTCTACTTCATTTTAACCCAAAATACCCCACCACATATCAAACACTATCGTATATGCACGTTTGATGTTATGTTTCTATGCGTATGGGTTATATGTTCTCAAATACGTATTTAGGTTTAAGGTTCGATACACGAAATTGATGATTCCCTGGTCAGAAGGTTGTCGCGGCCGTGACTGGCCCTATTCAATTATATATTCTCAAATACGCATCTGCAGCCCAGAACCTGCAGAAATCTCACGTCCGACACCACGGATCCTTCAATTAACACCACAACGCATCCATTTCATTCCTCACACATCAACACAGCAAAAACACATCCCAAAACACGCACGGATGCAAAGGACGCTTGTGATCGAATAAAAAAGACGTCTTGGACGAGTGAGGTTATCTCGATTCGTGTTTGATTTCCTTACCACATGATCACACGAACGGGTCCGTTGATGCTCTTGTTCCGTCCTGGATGTTGCTGGAGCTGCTGGGGTTGCTGGTGGCGATGATGAGGAGCTCAGAGGTGGTAGTTCACGCGATGATGATGATGATGATCGGTACGGTGGCTGAAGATGGCGAGAGTGATGGTGGCGGTTGCGGTGGTGGCGGCGTTGGATGTTGGCTGGAGAGGTGATGGAAAGTGATGGTGGGAGTGGTGAGTGGAAGTGGGAAAAGTGGAGGAGTGGAGGCGAGAGTGGGAGAGTGGATGAGAAATACCCCGTTCCGTCCCACGATACGTCTCGTTCGGTTTGTTATTTACCTAAATTTCGTAATATTAATTCATCGAAAATTTATTTGCATCGATAGATTCATCCCATATACGAAAATACGACCTCCCGAGTCATAATTCATTATTTATGGAATTTAAATCGCTAGTCCTTATGCGCAACGTTAATAACGTTGTAACATTATTCGTTCGTAATATTTATTGGCGCGTTCAACTAATCATCCAAACTATTCCATCGTTATATTTGATTTAGTAATCAAATATTTCCTTGGATTAAATCTTCAACTTTTATGCGTGACTAAATTTTAATTCGTAACATTATAAATTCATTTTTAAATTCCCAAAATTTTTGGATATTACAGTTTTTTAGCAATTTTTTTGAGAAAATTGAATCGACGCACTGTTTCATTTGTATTGAAGCACCATTTGAAACAATGCGTCTCAAACCGTGCGCTAATACAAATGAAAACAATGCACCAATTCAATTTTCTTGTTTTCTTTTTAAATAAAAATTCATTTTTTTTTTCTATTTTATGGATATCATATTATAAATTTTTGTTTGCGCATTTCTTTAATGTTTTTTTTTTCAAAAAGAAACAATAACGCACTATTTTTAAGTTTTGAACCGGTGCATTGCTTCATTGAACTGATGTCCTATTTCTAAACAGTGTGTCAGTATGTGTGTATATGTGTTTGTTCTCGTTATTGTTGGTTTGATTTTGAGCAATATTTTGAGAAAAATTGAACTGTCGTAATATTTGATTTGTATAGGCGTACTGTTTCGGTCAAACAGCCCGTCTATACAAATCAAACAGTGCGGAAGTACAAATTTGTGTTTCAATTATATTGGATAATATGTAATGATTTTTTCAATTATATGAGTATCATGTTATAAATCTGTGTTTACCTATTCGTGTATTCATGTTTAAAAAAAATCGTCCTGTTTGATTGAAATAGTGTATCTCATGAGATAATTGAGTTGAATCGAATTTGATTCTTAATTTGAATTCAAGATTCGATTTGAGTTGGTTTTGGGTTGGGTTTCGATTTGGAATTGAAATGATTTTTCAACAGTGCGCTCTTGTGTGGAATGGTTTCGATCGTGGGTTTAGGTGGTTTTGGTTTGATAACTGAAATTATACTAGATGAGAATTATTTTCCCAAATTATAACTGTTGGGATTTTTTTTTTCGTGTGTAGTTTTTGCGAATTTTTTCTAAAATTAATTCTTTTGTGGTGATATCCATAGTTTACTGTAATAGTTGTGAAAGAAGTTAGTGAACTGTATTGTAACGATTTGATAATTTCTATAATAATTATCAGATTAGATGTGTTGCATATATTTTGAAATGATTCTAAAAAAAATGATATATTTAATATTGGACGAAAGAGTATCAATATACTATCATATTCGACAATATGTTAATATTAAATTATTACAATACACATAGAGAGTTATATATTACTCCATCCGTCTATGAAAAATGTAGCTCTTGTGTAACGCCCCGGTTTTTATGTCCTTTGTTTAAAACCCACGAGGCATTACCGCCGCTAGGGTCCCACAAACCTTAAGCAGGTCATCTAGCTTAACTCAGTTTAAAATAAATCCAAATGGAAATACACTTAAACCATTATCAAACTAAATCCACAAGTTTACTTATTTATTACATATTAAAGCAGCAAAAACTTAGAAATGTTGTCCCAAGCATTAATATTACAAACAGGATCATAGCTTAATCAAAATCCTTCCTCAAATCTTGCACCTGAAAAGATAAAAATCAAGAAACAGAAGAAAAATAATGCCGTGATCTATACGAGCTCAGTAACGTGCCGGCCTCCTTTTCAGGGGAAGCACAAAAAGGAAAGAAAGAGAGAACAATCTGTCCTGAAACCACAACAAAACATGTCATATAATTTACATAACAAACCACAGATACACTCTTGTTAACACTGTGATCTTAACTAAACATGTAAATCCATAGCTTCTTCTAGAAACTTAAAGTCCGGGGTTACTCGAAACAGGGGATCAACCTGTAACGACGTCCAAGGGTCTCCTACAGTGAGATACCCAACAACCTGACAACCTCACAGGGTTGTTGTAACGCCCCGGTCAAATCCTTACTACCGGGTCGTCACCAAGAACCGCTCGTCAGACTGACAACTGGCCCCACAGACCAACACTAACCCTTTCATCAGTGCGCTTTGGCCTCACTTGCGCACGCCTTGAGAAACTTCACATGAGGTCACCCATCTCAGCATTACTCCACGTTAAGCACGCTTAACTGCGGAGTTCTAAAGTGATGGGCTATCGAAAAGGAAGGTGCACCTTATTGATATAGGTAGTATTATCAAACCATTTAAGCATTTCCTTGGGGTATTACAGTTGTCTACGCGTATAAAATGATTAGTCGCAACTACTCATTCCTGTACAGTTTAACATGATATCTTCACCAAACCACAGTGTAACAACTCAATAGTATTAACAAACTCGGAGGTTAATCTCGCCTCTCATGAATTCATTCCTATTTTGCATATTCATCTTTAACATGACATCATTTATAGGATTAATCTATTAATCCTAACATTTATCCATTATCGTATGCCAAACCTTATAAACCTAACACTTATCTTTATCACAGTCATATAACGTACGGGATTAACGGAGAAAAACCCACCCAAACCCTAGCATTAGGATTATTAGGGTTAGGTTATCATGAACTGCGATAAGCTACAAGTGCTACCATACAATCATACAACAACACGAAAATACAAACACAACATAACACAGCACAACATAACACAACGCACATGAAAAAACTACCCATCACGCGTTAATATACAACTAGTATATTAATATGTATCGTCATCCAAATCAAGAATCTAAACGTTACCTTTTTATTGTAATTTTCTTACACGCACACTCAACTTGTTCTTTACGTCTCAACGGATGGAATCTCCAAGTCCTATAACATGATATGATTCACATATTAGTACATTTGTTTGTTCGTGTTACGATGTTAAACATGTTTATTCGTACTTCGTGCAAAACCATTAGTGCTATTTGTGAGTGTTTGGAGTTATTTTGGGGTCAAAACGATCATTCTCGGTCCAGAAAGTTCTGAGATGACATCCCGACCTCTGGGTCGGACATCCCAACCTCTAGAACGGGTGTCTCGATGTCTGGAATGGATGTCCCGGTCTCTTGAATGAACGTTCCTGCCTTTGAAGTGAACTTCCCGGCCTTTGGAATGAATATCCTAGATTGTGTCCATTTTAACCTTTCGTCGTATTTAAATTTATAACTTATTGTATACAACTCTAAAAATTATTCTATAAAATTCAACAGAAATTAGACTTCATGATCTTTTCACTGACATAAAGTTTCATCATAAAACCTTACTAATAATAGCAGTTAATTAGTTCAAGTTTATATTTTTTGCTAATTCAGACAGTTTGACCTTATTTCATTAATTAGCTCATAACTCTCTTCATACAACTTCAAATAATTATTGATAAACTGTTTTGAAAACTAGACTTTCATACCTTTTCATTGATATAAGGTTTGTCTTTTAAAACCTCCTATATAATTTTATATAAAGCAACAAATTTATCTCTATAACCAGTTTTTACAGATTAATATATCCGTATGTTTTGATTTATAACTTAAGATTCTCATCTATGAATCATGATTTATTAACTTTGATAGAAATTAGACATATGAGTATTCAACATATATTAATATCATGTTTTATTAAAGAGTGTATAATTTTTCATAAAATCTCTAACCAAGAGGATTACCTTCTCTCAATGATGGTAACGAATTCTTGTCGTATTCGTCTTTTCACCAAGCTTCTTCTCCTATCCTTAAATGTCTCCTTCCTCTCTTCCCTTGTCTAAGTATAATCTGATATGGAATAGTGTTTGATTGTGTTTTTTTTATAAAAGTTTTGGAGGAAGGAAATAGCTTGTATATATAGATAATTAAATTGACAAAATAATTTAAGTGGAGAGTTAGTGCTTATTTAGTGGGTTTTAGTGGAAAATTATTTTAATCTAAGTGGAATTAAAGAAAAATAAGTGCCAAAATTAGGTTTAAGTCATTTTCGTATATATATGATATTTTTATATTAAGATCGTATTTTTTCCGTATTTGCATATTAGGGTTATATTTCATCCATATTTTATATTTTTTTTCCTATTATATAGTCAAACAATCTTTTTAACCCTTAAAATAAATTATAACCTACGATAATTTACTATTCACGTTAATTATCGTGAAACTAAATTTTATGGATTTTTTGGATCCTTACAATAACGTCCTCGATTCGTTTAATAACAGGATTAATTAACCCCGTACGTTCCATATCCACCAATCCAAATTACCGTTTCGCTCGAAAAATTACGTTGTTATTTAACATATAATTTTTCACATTTTTTTGTGACAAAAAGTTATTTGAACTTCGTCATGAGTTTTAAAATTATGATCGTACGTTACGTCTCAACATTTTTAAACGAGATTCGTTTTTCATTTTTAATTTATTATAAATGAAGAAACGCATATTTTGTTACGTTTATTAATTTACAAACTATTATTTGATCATAATTTTTATATTTATTTGATCTCAATTTTCTGGAGCTTTACAACTTGCCTAATTTAGATGTTCCATTAAAATTATAACACTTCTATATTTGAAAACTTTATTTTTTTTTATAAAACTACGGACAAAACATCCCTATTATTTATTTTATATCATACCAATTGATTCCATTATTTTTTTTTATTTTTTTTTCACTCCTCTCTCTCATAAATATGCACAGGCATAAAGATAACTTATAATTTGATCAACACAACTATTAAACTGCGATCGAAATCAATATATTGTATTTTTTATGGCACAAAAAGAGTATAAAAAAAGGTTGGAGGAATTGTCTAATTATTCCCCCATCCCAGAAAAATAGGAACACTTATTAAATTGGGATGTCCCAACTAAATTATAATATTAATATCTTAGTTGAAAAAATTTTTTCTATAAAAATATCAAAACATCCTTATTTTTTTTATTCATAGATCACATCAACAAATCTTATTATTTTTTTCGTTGTTTTTTTTTTTCTCTTACACACATGATTATTATGTTAAGTTAATCAATTTTAATTTTTTTGGGACGAAAAAAATAACAAAACACCGGACGGTTCAGTAGATAAGTGACGTGACCACAAGGTACAGTGTGTCAAAAGAACCACGATTGTGTCGAGTGGAGGAATCAATTGGACAATAGCTACTAGCCTAATACGATTTGAAAGTTTATTGGTCCATGGACTACATGCATGTTTATTGGACAACAGAAACCATTACCAATACCCGAAATTTTCATCCGAGAGAGATGTGCGTGTATTGGTCCCTTCTATCCTAGGATTGGTAAGGTTATTGGCCCCTTCTTTCCTACGATTGATGAGTGACTCTATGCATGTTGCTGTTATGTTATTGGTTGGTTAATTAATTATTTCTATATTTCCCATCTCCGGCCATACCTTTGAGACCAATTCACGTGTTCTAAAGAGCTACAGTGATCCATATATTTGCGCGTAAAAAGGAGCTAAAACGTACGATACATATTAGTTTTTTATATTTTTTGGATCATTTTATAAATAAAATTATGAAACTTGACATTTGACACACATCATAATCAATTTCTGTATCTCATTTTAAAGCAACGCAACGTGGGACGTACCACAATCACGTATTACTCCCATCACCATGCATATATAAAAAAATCTATGCGCATATTCGATTTTCATGTCATTTTAAATCAACACATACAACGTGCGACGGCAACAACGCATTACTCTTGTCGTCATTGTTATACGTACAACAACAACAACAAAAAAGGTTGTTTTCTGAATAACGAAGGACAAGAGGGTTTGACACAAGACAAGAACATGAGCACTGTTCAATCGAAAGAGAGGAAAATGGAGCACTTCCTTGCATTCAAGTTCAGCGGAGTACTTTACAAAGGGTGCAAGACGAGCAAAATAAGGATGTGTTTACCGACATAGTAAAAAAACATGTATTGCGAGAACCTGTTTTAAGTATAGATTAATTGCGAACATTTTTTTAAAATGAACAAAAAATTATCTAAACATATAATTTTTGAAAATTAATTTCAAAAACCTTCATACGGGATTTTAATTCTCAAAATATATAATTTTTAAAATTTCTCAAAACTGATTCAAACTTCCTCGTAACCAGTTTCACAGTCCTTTTCACTGTGCGATTGCAATCTCTTTCCATCAACGAATTCTCTGTATTTCGCATCAAATCAGTGGATTTTGCATCATCGAAATCAATCGAAGGAGTTTTGTTTTGGATTGATAGCAGATCTAGGTTCGGTGATGGATACCAAATTGATTGTCATGTACAGGGTTGGTTTGTTCTTTTGTATGTGATCCAGATGGAGGTTTTGACCAATTTGTTCTAAAGATACGAGATCGGTTGCAGATTGGTGAAAACATTGAATTGAATTTGTTTTATTCGATACCGGATCATGATCTTTATATGATAAGAGATCAAGAGGATTTCGTAACAATGTTTGAAGTGTTGAGTTGCTTTTCTTTGCGTTCTGTTAATGTTAATTGTTGAATATAGAAGCAATCAAACACCTTCAGGATTACTCAATCGGTTTCCGGATTGTGCAAGCCAAACAGAGCGCCAGTTGTGTGGGACAGAGTGTCAGATATTGGAAACAAAACGTCTGTTATGTGGGACAGAGCATCAGGTAGTGGAAACAGAGCACCTTGATAAAACTTTCTTTTTGGGCTCATCGTCCCTGGTATCTGATGTTTTTGTTGAACAAGGTGATTATGTTCATGATTTTGGTGAAAATGTTGTGCATGATTCATTGCTTGTTTTGGAAGGGGGTCCTTCCACCAATGTGCAACCATCTCTATGTTCATCGCGTTGGTCTAGTCTCGTTCAACATGTTGGTCTAGCCTTATTCATCATTTCAATATTGTCTTTTGATGTTTATATTAGTGTCGCTGTGTATTTAAAACAAAGCGTTATGTGCTTAAATATTTGTATCATACTTTTTATCAAAACAGAGCGTCTGTTATGTGGGACAGAGCGCCCTTTATGTGGGACAGAACGCCTACTCAAACTTTTACAGAGTGACAGTCCAAAATACAGAATGCCTATTGAAATGACAGCCACAGAGCGGCAGTTCAAAAACAGAACGCCTTCTAGTTTTTGAAAGTACACAAACATCAGAAAAGAATTCTCAAAATAAGAGACATAAGGGAACTCTATTAAAACTGATCGTTTTGTATCTATTGAAACACAGCTCTGTATCCATTACACAAATCATTGGCAAAACGGAAAGTACCACAATGTACAGGCAAAAACTATCACACTGCTTGCAACTGATATCCCCCTATCAGAGTTGATAACATCTTGGCTCTGAACATCCGGATTTTTTTTAGTGTTGTGGACTTTAGTATTTCTTTCCCGTTTGTCATCAATTCTATCCAATGGCAAACGTGGATCCCACGGTCCACGTTTTGTTATAAAGGCGCATTTTTGTTGATAATCACTTTAGATTTATCACTTGCTTGGGTTGCGACATCATTCAATTGCAGATAGCCATGTACATAATCCACTTACATCATGTTGAAAATATTGTTATCATCTTTCTTTTTTAAAGAGTGTGCATCTATAATTTTTGAATAGTAAAATAACACACTGCCTGTCTATTTTTAAAGAGAGCACCTTTAGAAGTTTCAGAGCGCATATGACATTACAGAGCCCCTGTTTAAAATTTAAAAGACGCTCTGTTTATTTTTAAACAGACGTTTTGTATTTTTAAACAAAACGCCGATTTAAAAATAAAAAGAGCATCTTTTTTAAAAAGTCACAGAGTGCCTTTTTATTTTTTAACAGAGCCTGTTCAATTTTTAACAGAGGGCTTGTTTAAACTGTGTGAATTTATGTTTCAAACGCTAATAAACAATAATATATCACAACAACACATGAATTGACATTTTGTTTTTTTTTTAGGGTTTGAAAGTTTATAATCCAAAAAAAGAAAAACATTTATCTGTTGCATGCACTCAAATGAAACTTCATTCCGCGAATTTGTATTCGTAAATTCATGAATCAGAGCGCCCATGGTAAGCTATTCAACAAATCATCAAATTTACAGTTAAAATCATACCTTTGAAATTATTTTTGCAGCAAATTTACAGAGCGTTTCACAACCAGGTTAAATTCGTTGTAAATTCGCAGTCTAGGAGTTTGAAACTGGATGGAATTGAGATTTGAAAGTGTTCGGAGAGATTGGGTTTCGAATTTCGCATGTGGATTTTGATTTTTGCAGGTGGAATGTGATGGGTCGAAAAAGAGAGTGGTGGTTGAAAGCGTTCGCGTAGGTTTTGGTCTCAATTGTATATATTTGAAATTAAGATTCCGTATATAGTTTTATGAAAAAAATTTCATCTCTTTGTATTTTTAGGTAAATTTCCCTAAAATTAATTTTTTATTGGGCTGTTCCAATTTACATATAACCTTTCTATTAATACTTTTCAATTTAAGTAAACTTTTTACATAGAAAAATACAAAAACAATCATCATTTGTTATAATACATCCAGTATTTATTCATGTCAATTACGTAAAAGTTGTTTTTTTCTTTTGTATTTTCCAATAGATAGTACCCATTTTATTTTATTTTTTTTTACCAAATCATCATTTTTTCAAAAAAAAAAAACAAAACAAAAACCCAGCATCCTTCCTAATTTACCCCCTCTATTGATAACTTCCTTCCCTCATGTGTGGGACAATTATTGTATTTCTTATCTCTTCTCTCATTCATATGGTAAGCATCTTAATTGGGACATAAAACTGAGACGGAGAAAGTAAATATTCCGTATAATTCAACTAATCGATGTATTATTTTTGTCGTTTTTTCTCCTGGTTTTTACTATTTTTACAGGGGATAGACATATATTATCTGGAGTAGTCAGTTGTTACAAAAATGTTAGAATACCCAATACTCGGAGTTCGATAATTAATTTCATAGCAGAAAGATAAAAAGAAAATAAAATACTCAAGCTTCGTACCAAATACTAGTAATATACCGTCCATCCAAAATCAATCATGTTGTACGAATTAAGTCTTTAATTCATTGCTATAAATTGATAGCCTGATCAAAACAAAGCATGCAAATAGACCAGCATAAACCTCAGTACTTTCAAACCATAATAGCAAAAGTTTCTTCAAAAAGGCATATATAAGATCGCATGCATGCTACTCCAAGCTAGCTCACTGTCCACAAAAATAAACCAATCATCAACCACGCAAGAAACGTGAAACGTCGAGGAGATAAACATAATGATGAAATCCGCTGTCAAAAGCGCCATCGGCACATCCTTCTTGTTATATTCCTCCTCGGCCCCCTCCTCGAGTTGGTTACCTAGTGGTAAGCCTTTAATCTCGAGCAGTGGATCGTTCGGTACTAATAACTTTGTCATGCCGCGGAGTATGAGTACCAAGTCCACTTATGTTGTCAGAGCAGAGGCTGGTGCAACAGCAGCCAAAACATACAGTGGCTTAACGGTTGAGATCGGTCAGGGAGTAAATGTAAAGGCTACAATCTCCGTGAAACTAACGGTTGGTGGGTTCTTTAGCCAATTTAGCTTGACCAAGGATCTCGATGATATCACGGACCTTCTCGGAAGAACGATCCTTTTGGAGCTCGTTAGCTCTGAGCTCGATCCCAGTAAGTTTAATCTCTCTTAAGAAAGCTAAGACGACGTTATTTTGCAAGTGTTTTTGCTAATTATGTACACGAAGAATGAGTTATTTGTTCGTGATTTCCTAGGGTTAGAGCCTGTCATTAAATCTATGAACAAACCTTAGATCTGCTCCAAGCTTCATAATGCACCCTTCGTACCGTACACTCATGTCCAAATGTTACTAACAATCAACAACGCAGACTCAGAACAGGAGCATATATGCAAAAAATTTTGGATGTCTAGTCATTTGATGCAGTATTGGTAGTTCTCTAGTCATTTTTGGATTCAGGATCAGTGTGGTGGGGCCCGTTGCCAAACCTGATTGGTTGAAGCAGCAGCCCGATTGCAACATCAAATGTCCAACGTTGTAATTATTCTGTGTATGTCTAACGTTAGCTGGCTGGAAATGAAAGGCCCATAAACCAAACATTGACTCCCAGATGCCAGATCCAAATTATTGATTATTCTCCATCCGCGCATGAGTCAATTCTCATCTGTTCAGAAACAAACTCTAACAAAACTCATTTCATGATGTAGAAATCTGCTCCGATATGATATCGACTATCGAGTAACCAACACTATCAGGATACCACAATAACGGGACTTTGTAGCTCAAAGTTCGCCCTCATTGCTATCTAGGAAACCAGTGTCATGACCTTGGATTTTTTGTGGTGATAAACCTCGTACTTTCAATTTATAAACACAATGTTTTTCTTGTTTTCTCCCATAAAATAATTGCATGCGTTGCAGAAACCGGACTAGAGAAGGATACACTGAAAGCATATGCACATCGAGCAATCCATGACAAAGACATCGTACAACTCGAGGCAGACTTCGTGGTGCCACCAGAGTTCGGGGAGGTCGGGGCGGTGCTCGTCGAGAATGAGCACCATAATGAGATGCGTCTCAATAAAATTGTTCTCGATGGTCTACCCTATGGTTCAGTCGAATTCCCTTGCGAATCTTGGGTTTCGTCCAAGTTCGATAAACCGGAGAAGAGGTTATTTTTCTCTACCAAGGTAAGGCAACAAAGGATTTCATTTCTAAAGTAATTGCATTAGAGGTAATGGGAATGATGTTACAGTATGTTACATCTAGGAGTGTAAAACGAGCTGAGCTCGAGTCAAGCCGGACTAAGCTCGTTTAGCTGTTTGGTCTGCTCAGGCTCAGCTTGAGCTCGTTAAGGGCTCGTTTAGGTTAATTCATTTAAGACTCATTAGAACTCGTTTACGACTCGACTCATTAAGAGCTCGTTTAGGCTCGGTTATTTTAATTTAGAGAAAAATAATCATGAATTATGGAGTTTTTAGTAAATATAAATAACTTATATTTAATATATATACATAAATATTTTAATTATTATATATATATAATAAGTTCTTATCGAGCCAAACCCGAGCTCAAGTCTTTTGTAGAGCCAAATGAGCCGAGCTCGAGCCCGAGCCAAGCTTGAGTTTGAGCCGAGCTGAACAAGGATATGCTCAAATTCGTTCGTTTAGTTAAACGAATTGAAAATTTTGTTCGTATTGAACTCATTCAACAATCGAACAAACTTAAATAAGATTTTAATGAGTCGAGTCGAACCTCAAACTTAACGAGCTTCTTTTACCACCCTAGTTACATCATTTTTTTTTTGTCCCCATCATTTTTTTTGGGCTGTTTTTGAATAGATATGCTTGGAAGTGAATTTCCATGATCACAAAACGACTAAAATGACCTTTCACTTCCCACTGGGAATAGTACTACCAGAAATGGTAAACAAATTGTAGCAACTAGCATATACGGGAAAGTACAAAAAGGTGGGCCGCTAATATTGATTGCGCGTACGTTGCTTTGCACGCGTCTAGTGAATGGCTGACATCAAGCACAAAAATAAACAAACAAACAATTAATACCATCACAACACAAAAGTTTAATTTACTCTATGGCCACAACTTGTTTATGAGTACGAATTCAAAGCACAGCTAAAACACACCTGATTCTGTCAAATAAAAATTGTGAGGATATAAACCGTCTTTATTCATTCTTGACCTTTCGAATCCTTGACTATTTAATTACAAGGAATGGTTGTTTACTATTGAAATAACGCCATTTAATTATGTTAATATGTATTGAAGCGATAATCTATACGATTCTAAGAGATTAATGTGCCCATGGGGCGTTCGTTTTGCAGTCGTACTTGCCAGCAAACACACCGAGCGGGTTAAGGCGGCTAAGGGAGAAGGAGCTTGAAAGTATTCGTGGAAATGGCCAAGGACAGCGCAAGAGCTATGAGAGGATTTATGACTATGACACCTATAACGACCTTGGGGATCCCGATAGCAAGCCTGATACGAAGAGGCCAGTGTTGGGAGGAAAGGAGCATCCTTATCCTAGGCGCTGTAGGACAGGACGCCCGCGGTGCAAGACAGGTAACCGCCTTGGCGTTCGACTAGAACTGTGCTAAACGTCAATATGAACCATCCCTCAACTCGTGACCTAAACGGCTAAACCTAGTAGGCACCCTCATTAATTTAATATAATCAATTAATTAGGATCCAGATACCCGGTTGATAACAAACACGGATTTTGAGCCACTAAACTCGTTAGACCAATTGATCACCAACGTATCATGATTGATTACGTTAAATTTGATCAAACCTATTCTCTTATGCTCAGACCCAGAATCGGAGACGAGGAGCAGCAGCGTCTATGTGCCAAGAGACGAGCAATTTTCAGAAGGAAAGGAGCTCACTTTCTCGGCCAAGACCGTATACTCGGTGCTACACGCAATAGTACCCTCACTAGAGACGGCCTTGATTGACGCTGATCTTGGATTTCCACACTTCTCAGCCATTGATGACCTCTACAACGAAGGTGTCCACGTTCCAGGATTAAAGCAAGGAGGCTTGAAGGACATCCTGCCTAGGTTGGTCAAGGCCATCAAAGATGGTGGAGATGATCTACTACGATTCGAGACCCCTGCCATTTTAGACAGTACGTCTCGAGATAAAGACCATCCTCACTATTTCGTAGACAGTTTAGCAGAAGCTATAGAAGTCTGATCTCTGTTTGTTTTAGCTAATATATATGTTAATGTTTACGAATGCAGGGGACAGTTTTTCTTGGTTTAGGGATGAGGAATTCTGTCGCCAGACTCTTGCCGGTCTCAACCCATATAGCATCAAGCTAGTGACAGTAAGACTTTACAGAGTTCGGCTGTCTGGATAGGGAGCAAAAGGCTTTAACAGGATCATCATCAACGATCTAACTGAATGGGCTGTATCGACAAACTAACAGGATATGTTTGTTTCTTTGCACGTTAAACCGCGTGCATGCCCTCCATGGGGGAAGAATAAACGGGGATAACATGTTTCAAACTCATGGTCTCTACTCAAGCTTTCAGCT
>JAOVYX010017663.1:0-21739 GCA_035668315.1 Drosera spatulata | reverse complement strand
CCGCCCCTTAATTTTCTCACCAGAAAACAAATCCAATGACTTTTTCTTCTGCTCTCAGTTGTCTTCAACGGGGGAAAACATTCATCATCTTCTCATAATCATTTTCTCAAAAGTGGAGATCAGAGGCTCTTGGTAGATCAACCTGCTAATCGTCACATCAAACAAACAGTTTCTCCTTGGACTCTGCATCGTGGAGAAGCAACGCCTAGAAGGATTTTCTTATGTTCTTTATTGCGATGGCCACTTCACCATGCCGCAGGTATGGTTCTGTTCTCTTCACTGTACTGTTTTTACTTGGATATAGTAGACTCTTTACGTAACATTTGTGCAAAGATGAATATGAGTGAAGAGGAGAAAGAGCTTTAGTCTAGGCTGTGCATAAATTTGATGAATGCTTGTTCACCGTTTTTGGGAAATCAAAGAACAACAACCAAATTTTATGTGGGGAATCAAAGAAAAATACTTATTCGAGGAGTGCCTCCACAGGCTTAAGGTTTACAGAATAACGAAAAAAAATATAACTACTGTACTCTAGACTCGAAAAAACCACTCCAAACCCGAACAAAACAGGAGAGTAAAAAATTATCAGCCTCTTTTACAGTAAAAACTCAATACACCTACTCCTGGAACAAACAATAGCGCCCTCCTGCTAGGAGAGATCTAACACATCTCATACACCTATGAATAGAAGAATTGGCTTACACACTACTACATCAAGAGCAATACGCTCGTGAAATACTTGAAATTGGATATATCAGCGAGAATGAATGATATATCAATTATTATTGACTCTAAATATATCAGATTCAGCTCCTAATATACTATTATTCGCATCCCTTATTCAGCAAGTCCAGCCAGGAAACTGAAGCAGCATGTTCAGTCTGATATCAAAGCAACCATTCTCCATGGTGTGTCCTCAATTCCTTAGTAACAGCGTAATATGTCAAGGATGTGTGAAAAGAAACAAACCTGTTATTAGACCATTCGCCACCCTTTAATATGTCATTGGATTGTTCCCTGTACCTATCCAAAACCTGACACCTAAAAGCCCGAGAGCCCGCCTCTATTTCTGATGTTCAGGATCATCAGGATGAGGAAATGGGGGCTTAGGCATGTCCTTGAATGACAGTTTTCTGGCACTACTACCATGAGGAGGCATGACCCGCTTCTTGGTTGGAGAGGGAAGTTTGACAGCATCAACAGGAGTTGAACGGTTCAGTATTATCTCAGGTATTTCTTCTTGGTATTGTTGGCCGTCAAATGCATAATGTTGATATGGATCATAACCACTGGATTGGTGCTCTGGAATAGGTCCTGGGCCATGCGGACGAAGGGAACTATTTGACGGAGGAACATATGGTGGTGTCTCTGGTAGCTGATTGTATCTGCTACGAACAGCGGCAGTATTCATGAAGTGATGGCTTGGGGATGGGGTACGAAAGCCATGGGAATTACTTGTTTGAGGATGAAGGAAAGAAGGTATCTGTGTTCCAAAAGCAGTCCGACAGTCCCTTGCTGCTGAAAAGCTACCACCCTCGGGCAGCAAACTTCGATCTGGTCGGGGACGATAACCCTGGATTAATACCTGCTCCAGTGCCTGTACCGCATCCGGAATGGAGCGATATCTGTAATTCTTGCCTATAGATTCTTCTCTTGGATTCGAGACCATTGGAGTTATGCTTCGTCCCGGAGTTAAGTTGTTTATGGCAACATTGTTTTGGGGGCTACATTATAAAGAGATGGAAACAAGTGTCAGTAAACGGTATCCCAGGTCAAATACAGGTAATTAAATCAAGATTTCAAAAGGCGCCAGAGGTCCCTGAGCCAATGTGCCTAAGCAAAGAGATGAAAAAATATTGAGCATATGATAGAGACTGAAAATTAATTCCACAAATACTAGTGCTTTTGAGACAGTATAGCAAGTTTAAGAAGCATCGCCCATTAGATTTAAAGTGCTAAGTATTTGCAGGCAGTAAAGAACTAAATATCGAAATAGAGCGATATGCATTGCTCCATCATAGTTTGACTTAACACGAAGGACACCGACATGGTGCGTAAGAAGCCGAATTAAGCCAAATATAAAAAAATGAAATAAAATAAATTTGCGGTATAGTCGAGCAATAGGCTCTGTGAATATTAGGTCTAAGGTGGTGTGACAGTAGCGGTTCTCCACTTCATCCTTTTGTTTTGGTATTCAATCATCACTATCTATTTTTGGGTATGGCATTGCACTAGCTGTTAGTCTTTTTATTTTCCTAATGAGAATAAAAGTTAAAACGAATCAAAAGGAGGTCGGTTTTTGCACAGAAACAAAGAAGTGAAAATAAAAGACTCATGTGCGCCTACATATGCACAGAACCAGACATGAGACATGTGGCTAAGATGTGCTTCTTTGAACACGCCTCGCCTCATGGTGTATGAGACAGGAACCACGAAAAGAAGACCTATGCGCACCTCAAGAACGCATCCTTAAAACAAAAGTATGAATACAAGACAGAAGGGTCTCCAAGTAGAAAATCTTACTTGTGCAACAGCAATGAGGATAAGCTAGGGAAGCCATGGACTCCACTCCCTGAGAAATTATCTGTTTCAGTCCTCGGGTTTGGAGATATATTCAGTCCGCCCCGTTGAGCTTCAACACCAGCCCACTCCGAATAAGGCATGATCACACGTTCTAGATGAAATATATCAGGGGGAAAAAATTAGTCAACATAAGCTAAGGCTCCAAGATTACAGGTGGCAGAGAAAATCCACAGAAATAAAGTGCATCCATATACAGCACAAACAACAAATATGTCATCCTAAGTTCATCAGCTCTATTAAGGACTCGGACTTATGAAAGAGAAAGATAAAATAAAAAAAAAAAAAAAAAACACATTATGAATCGTACACATACCAAGTCAAGCGCCAAAAAAAGTACAAACGAAGACTACAAGATTCGTACAAGTGATTCAAACATGTGTTTTGTAGAAGGCCCACAAGACAAGATCATCAATATCTTAACCAATTTAATCCTGAATCTGAAGCAACAATTCTTACATCAGGAACTGGAATGCCAGTACAGTACTTCTAAGCCTCATTTGAGCTCTTATAATTGATCTTCCACCAGACAATAAAATACCACGCTTTACAAGAACATCACATCGGCAACTTACCATCTTTACGGCCATACGTATTTAGGCAGATATCGCATCGGCAGTTATCAGAACAACCAGCACCAACCTATTAACAAAAAAAAAAAAAAAAAAAAGACGAGAACAGAAATTATATTTAATAATAATTGGAAAAAACAAAGATGGTTTGCTTATAAGCCAGTTGAGCAGGCTATCTATGCTTTTCAAACGAGAAAAATGATTAGAAGGATGTTCAGAAGTATACATGTCTGAAACGAATGGACAAAGCGACTTCAAGCTCTCATAAGCCATAAGTCATATGCACTTTATTTTATAAATAAAACAACGCTTACCTTTTTGACCCATAAGCTTTTGGGGCCGTTTGACCTGGCATACCAAAAGTCTTTATAGTGTATAAGATGTTAATGTATAACTAATAAACAAGCCATTAGCATTTTCATAAATATTGTGGTTGTGAACTATAGGTAAACTTGATCATAAGTTCCATCATTAGCTCAAGTTCAAGTGTTCAACCCAAAAGTTATAGAACTGAGTATTAAAAGTGCTCATAGACTGCTTATAAGCTTATTTGACAAAGATTCATTTTATCTGCAGAGTGATTGTAGCTATTCGACGGGCTTAGAAATCCCAGACAAACTAAAACAAACTTTATAAGAAACCAAAAGGAGAAGTAAGCAAGCATAAGTTCAGAAACCTGAAAGCATTCACAGTAATTCTTGTCACATTTAATCTTCTTGCAGTTACATCCTATAGTGAGCACATCTGATGGAATAGGCCCCTGTGAGTTCAAACTAATTATAAGATTACATATGCAAGAATATTCAAGCATAAAGCAGCAGAAACGAGGTTGCCCTACCAAATTGTCGAAGTCACGTATAACCCGCTTTTTTTCTTTCGGAGAAAATGCTTTGGTGTTTCTGGTTTTGATTTGCTTTCTTTTATCATCAACAATATCAGTGGATTCTTCTTTGTTCTCGCAGTCTTTGCAAGCACATGATCCAGAACAGAACATTAAAGCAGCAAAACATTCACAGTAACTGAAACAATACCCATTTAAGAAAGTTAGTGAGGCAATTCAGTTATGCGTTTTTCTTTCCTTGTGAAGTTAAGTTTCAATCTACTTACAGCTGCAAGCATTTGGACCTCTTACATTTGCAGCCCTTACCATCTTCACCCTTAGCTGACCTATTTGCTGATGAGGATGACTCCGTTGTCTTATTCCTGTGGAGAAAAAAAAGGAAAAGAAAAGAAACTAATGTCATAGATGCAGATAGCGGTTTTCCCTGTTACTGCTTTTTTCAGTTGCGCCGAGGGGATACAGGACAATTCATAGAACTATTTTAACCAAATATATATGTAGATCAGGGCGTATTGCTTGCCTCTTGCTCTTCGGTGTTGATTGATTGAACTCCTTCCCCAATTCAGGTACCTGCAAATGGCATTTCCTGAAATCATGTAGGGGGCTTTTATCTTCCTCACTTCCAGACGTTCCTAGTTCGGAGCCAGATGAAATATCAACCTTTGGAGACATAGCGTTAGCATCAAAAGTAACATTAGAACTACTCCCAGCATGACCGTCAGCAGAATGATTACGAAAGTCCTCAGAAGCGAGGGAACGTCTAATTCCCAGTCGAGAAAGTATGGTCTGCATCAAAATATAGCAATGGCTAGAGAACATCAGTTCACATATTCAACAAAACCCATGCACATTATCCGTAATCGACATAACCGAGACTATCAAAATCACAAAATGAACACATAACATCCACAAACAGCATGAGAACAGTATGGTGTTCCTGTTCCAGGAATCACCAACTTCTCAAATTGTCACATGCAATCGGAAGAGATGGAAGGATCATATCCAGTTAAGCACTTTGTTATAGAAATTACCAACTTTCAAAATCACGACATATCCACCATAATGATACATCCAAGATGGTCCATTTCTATGCATGTTTTCCCCCCCCATTTTCTTGCTTCAGTGGCCTGGATTTATCAAAATTATTATTGGTAAGTCATTTGCCTTATTAGGGAAAAATACACTCAACTCCCTATACTTTAGCTAGGGACACTTAAACCTCCATATTTTTTAATTATACAGATATCCCCTTGTAACCCTTATTTTTTGCACTTAACCCCTCAATTTTTGACACATTGCCCCCTTATTTTCAAAGTTCAGGGGGTTGGTTCAAAGGGTCATGTGCAAATCAATGATATACACGAGGGGTAAGTGTAATTTTGCTGCCTTATTATCATTAGGCTCTAATTATTTAAGCACAAGAACCTTAAAAGTTGACAATATGATGGAAACATCAAAAATTAAACGATTTCAAGTTTACACACAGTCTATATACAATTGATTGTGTTCCCACCAGGTAGCTACATGTATCTGTAATTGAACCCTGTTTCATATGAAGCATAGAAATGAGATGTAACGTCTAAAACATGCAATCTGCATGATATAACACATCATTGAGAATTGCCACTTTAATACACCCGAGCAGAAGTGCCTCTCCATAAATCCCCAACTATTATTGATTGTCATCTGAACGATTAAGGTAAATAAATTGACAAAACCTTCCCGCTCCAATCTTCAGATACATACAATAGATAAAAATCGACATGGTAAAAAGACTCATGCGCAGAAGCACATACATAGGGAACCATCCAAATCAAGATCTCAGTTTTAGCAAGATGTCATTACCTGAGCTCCATAATTGTGCAATGCAGATGCATTCTCCATAGAATATAGAGATTGAGATCTAAAGCGTTGTATAGATGATGGAAATTGGAACCGTTGGTCAACCTCCACAGGCCTCATCTGAACTCTTGGACCTTGTGAACCTTCAGGTATCTCTGAGATTCCGCCAGTGACCAGATTGGCATATGCATTATTTGCTCTTAAGGTGTTATCCATATTCTCATCATATCTGATATCTTCGTTCTTCATACAGCCATCCTCAAAGAGATTTGAGTACTGCTCAAATATCAACCTCTCATGATCCGCTTCATCGATGCTATTTAAAGTCGACCCATCAGTTTTCAGGTCTTCACTTCTCGCTTGAGAGAGATTTGTACTCTGCAAGCGATTTTGGTGATCCCTGAGATTTTCCATTGATGTGAGAAGAACTAAGCCAACATAAAGCAAGCACAAGTACGGAAATGAAATTACAGGTTATCCACATACCTGTTCAAGAAATTTGATTGAGAATCCATTTCCATAGAACTCAATTCAACAGGAGCAGAGCCGTCCACGTGACTTTGAGAAGATGATGGAAGCTTCATCGGCTTTGGAGGCGTGCAACAGGAATTATAGTTGTGAATGAGAGAACCCTGAAACAAGAAGCAAATGGCAAAGTCCGCTGGATAACATTAATAAGTATTAACGAGTTGAATACCGACCTCATTTTAGCAGAATCTCAATACCTCATTTGGAAATAGAAAAACCCATGTCAATGATGTAATCAAAGATTATAAGCTTCATTTACCGATCTACATTCTTGAAGATCGCAATCAAGATCGAAGTCATGAAGCACAAAGCTGTTTCACAAGTAGAATTCCAAGAAATCACTTGTCCACAAACTAATCAGGCCACAACTCACCCCAAAACACACGAATCTTTGCATCCATGATCCAAAACCCAAAATGGTACTTAAAAATGTGGGAGATGAAAACGCAAATGGGCACTAATCAAGAAGAATCCCAAGAAATCATGTTGCCCGCAACCTAATCGAAGCACTGTTAGACCTGAAACATACGAATCTTTGCATCGACGACCCAAAATCCATAATGGGTACTCCATAAAGTGAGAAATCAAGATGTATAATGGGTAATACTCAACTAAAATTCCAAGAACTTACATTTCCCACTCCCTAATCAAACCACAACTACCCCCCAAAACACAAGAATCATCGCACCAACTCCACAAATTCAGTAAAGGCTGCTCAAAAAACATAGAAATGAGGAATCTTGAGCAACCTGTGGATCGAATGGATCTGGCGAAGGGGGATTACTCATTTCTGTGAAACCCTAGCAAATTCCCCTTTTGATTGCAAGAACGTAAAGAAACAACCAAGTACAAAGCTGTTTACTTGAAGTATAAATTGTGCAGCCAACGAGAGCAAGAGAGTATATTTACGAGAGTTGAAGATGTTAACAGAAGGGAATATTTCCTACAACAGAAAAGAGGAGGGAAAAATTTTGAGTTATCAGTTCGTTTGAATTCAGCCCTGAATTTCGCAAGGCTGTTTCCTTGCTTCTATCTTTCTGTTTTTTTCTGTTTTCTTGAGGCCCAAACACGACAGGAGAGGTTTGGAACATTTCTTTCACAACCTTTTTTCTTTTTTTATTGCACAACCTCAACTGCCTTCGAGATCACGGTTTCCCAGGGGCATCTTCGGTTTTGATTTCAATGACTGCATTCTTGTCTTATTGTTATATCCAATTCTGTAGTAACTCTCATTCATTATGGGACTTTTTATCCCCGTTCAGGACGGAGTGGTTTTACCCTGGCCTTCGAATCATTCGTCCACAAGAGTTCTTAGCGTTTGTATCGACTGAAGCAAGCATCTACAAGTCTTGATCGTGCCAGCCCAAGCCCCATCGCGATTAAGGTCTTCGGACTCGTCGTAGTCGGGCCCGACAGAAGTCGAAAGCATCTAGAGGCCCAACCTAATTGAACCTCAACCATACTGAAAAATTATTATGAGTGTTGCGATTACAATGAAATAAAATGACTATATAACTTATCAGTCATATATCCTTTCATCAAAGTGGGTTCACATCATTCCAAACTAAGCTCATACATAGATACTACTCACATTGTAAAACTTGTTCAACCAAAAAACGTCTCTAATCCATACATGAGACTTACTTTGAATCGTGATCAAAGATGGGTTCAAGTTCAACCATTAATCTAGTCAAGTTTTCAATTCTTGATCTTAAATCAAGTTTTCAACTTGTTCTCGTAGACTTAAATGACGACGAGTATGATTCTTCTCAAACAACGTCTCGGTCATTCGAATTCATGGGAATTATGGTCTCATAAAATATCGGGTCGTACATGGGATGGAAGCGTTCCCCTAGCAGAGAATTGGATTCCAACTCCAACCCATCATCTCCCCTTCCCCCTTTTGGTTTGCTACCCCTTTCTTTTTTCGTCTTTTCTCAGTTCATTGCAAAGCTAGCTAGCTCAAACCTTTATTTCGTCTCCATTCCCCAAGAGAATATGCATGGAGGGCTGTATAATATTCCTCCAAACTTTACATACATTATGTTTGCAAGGTTACGAGATATGAAGTCTCTTGAATTTTGTGAATTTGACGATAGAAGAGCTTTTTCTCTTATAAATTCAGCATTATGGATTGTCAAGTTAGGAAAAATCTAAGAGTTGTAAACAATGGGAAGAAGATATGTATCTCATAATTCTCCGATCTTGTTCATAACATGAGTACTTGAGTTATTAATTATATTTTTTTGTCCTACATAAATTATGATATGTTGATTTGATACAATTATTAAGAAGTGTATTGGCTTAGTAATTTTTTTTCCTAAATGCCCTTAATAAATGCCCTTGAGCATTTTAAGATTAACATGAAAATATAACAACTTATGTTGAACCGTCATTCTTTGTATTATGACACAATCTATTTGATACGGATGAAATAATCCATTCTCAAGTATGGGTCAACAACAAATTTTGAAAGTTTATATTCCCTTGGTTTGGTCGTAGTAAGTTCAATTTTAGACTACCCAAATTTGTGAATCATAAAAACCCGAACCTATATTGAATACAACAGCATACCTTTGCTTTTACCCTTTTTTGGGTTTAGCAATGAGATTCCGTAATGTTCAAAAAAGAAGCAAGGCCAAGAATCCTTTACAAAAAGAACGTTCTTTTTCATTCCACCATGCATTGCTGCCCCAAATCTTTTCCATTATCAAGGCATCACAATCATCCAATGCCCTTTGCATATAAATAAACCTCCTTCATCACCAACCTCCCCAAATCTCATCTCCAACTCTCGCTTCTACTGGTACGGATTTCCTCTTATCTGAATTCACAAAGGTAACATACTCATCTTCAAACTCGAGCTTAATATTGCAACAAATGTATCTTACAGTATGACGACTACATGTCAGAGAATACAAAGGAAACTAATAGTACGCTGGCTTGCTTGTATCGTAACCTTAATGGTATTAAATTTTAATGAGCAGGGGAACTCGAGCAAGATGAACAGGCCAGGAGACTGGAACTGCAGGTCATGCAACCATCTGAACTTCCAAAGGCGGGACTCATGCCATCGCTGTGGCGAGCCAAGGCCAGGAGACCGAGGTGACCTTTATGGCAGCTTTGGTGGCGGTGGAAGAGGCGGTGGCTCCTCTTTCGGTGGAGGGTTCGGCACTGGCCCTGATGTCAGGCCGGGGGACTGGTACTGCACTGTGGGGAACTGTGGCGGCCATAACTTTGCTAGCCGCTCCAGCTGCTTCAAATGTGGGGCTATCAAAGAGGAATCATTGGGTGGTGGGTTTGACGGTGACATCCCTCGCTCGAGATTCTTCGGCTTTGGGAGTGGAAGTGGTGTTGGCGGTGGCGGTGGCAGCAGCAGCAGCCGCTCTGGCTGGAAATCTGGGGACTGGATCTGCACCAGGTAAAGAACTACAGTTAGAAATCACTACCTGGCACTTTTCCTCCATTCCTTCACCGTATAACATAAGCCCTCCATCACCTTTTCTTTTTTTAAATGTAATTTTATAAATAACAAAAATCATGTGCTTGAGCACAAGTGAAAATGTTTTCAGCAAAGGAGTTGAAAAAAGACATCGGGCAACTCACGGCTAAGTGGTAGGGAGACCCTATCCAAGGGTTTGGGCAGCGTATACACTTTGTGACATGTCTCAGCTTTCGACAGCAATTCTCAAACTACTACTCACGCCAGTGATAATAATCACATTGTGCCCGAAAAAAAAAAAAAAAACCTCCTAGTAAAACATGATCAGATGTTCAGATAATCAACAATGGTTTCATATGCAGGCTTGGATGCAACGAGCACAATTTTGCAAGCCGCATGGAATGCTTCCGCTGCAGCGCACCAAGGGATGCGAGTAGCAAAACTCCATTTTGATCCTCCTGGTAATCATAGAAATACACCAATAAATGAGCTTTCATTCCATCACACTGATTCTAATGATCAAAAGAAATGCAGGTAGTGCAAGCCTACGATGAAAGACGACGAACAAGGGAACCCTCTCAGCTTGTTGCAGATGAAGAAGCGATGATCCCCACTTTTTGGCCCCCAGGATGCCTCCAGACACCTTGTTTATTTCATTTCTTTACTTCTTCTAGAGTTTAATTAGTTTCTAGCATTCTAGCCAGAGTAGCTAATTTTCAATTTTATTTTATTTTTTACTGTATTTCTCTATTCTAGTGAGTTGTGTTCTCAACTTTAGTCAGTACTAAATGCTCTGATAAAGATATGATGATGCATCGGTTTTTATAAAATTTCTATCAATAATAAAATTCTATGTGATTTAGCCACAAATACTTTAAATTTAGCTTTAATGCGAAAGCTTTAGAATCGTGTATAGCTTTAAGTTTGGAACACATCACATCTCTGAAAAGCAAACTAATGAAGCTGTTCATCATGGACTAGCTGTTGTGGGATCTCTTTCAGTCCAAAGAAAATAAAGAACACATCAACACCAGAAAAATCCAAATGGATGATTATACGTACATTCATGTACCATCATCAAATTGCATTGAACAAAGAACAGGAGGCACAGGCAGGAAACATAAAACTCTAAATGATCAGTTGTACCTAAATCTCAGCATGCAAATGATTCCAGAAACTCATATTCAAAAAACAAAACTATATTATGCGTAAAAGAAGAGTGACAGTAATCAAACAGCAACAAAATCTATTCATTCTTCAAACTGAAGCAGAGTCAATGAGCTTCTGATTTTATCATAGTGGCAAACAGCAGTCATAATGAAGCATCAGCAATAAGAATTATCGAGGACGTCAAATATGATGGCTTATTATGCTTACTTCAAGTAATGCCCATAAACTGCACAGATCAAACTACAGCCACGACTTGGTATGAAAATTTTGGAATCAGCATTAGCCCAATCTCTACTTTCTTGACAATTTTCTAAATATCCAACTTAATCTCCAAGTTTGTTAGCATCTCAGTCTCCTGAAGTTGGTGTTTAATCTCCAAGTTTGTTAGCATCTCGGTCTCCTGAAGTTGGTGTAGTGTACCTATGTTCTCCTCTTGATTTTGATTTCCGCATTTTGTCTACATTCAAGAGGGATAATGCGAAAACTAATTTGAAAGGAATACAAATATATCGGATGCATGTGTTTTCTCCCAACAAATACCAAATAGGAAAGGATGGCTATCAGGAAACCAAGTTATTGCAAGTTAATCCCCTCTGCCAAATAGTCACACCTTTGTGACTTCAGTACAACTCATCAAGTTGCCATGCCAGGAATATAGTCATTTCAAAGAATCTGTTCAGTACATCGCCCCACATCGCCATTCTACATCTGCAGATATTGCTGCTCTCAAAGATTCCACCTTAACTAGCCACATCGAGCATTGCATCCCATTCATCATTTCCCAACCAAGAAGACAATAGTTCAGGTCGACGCGTTCAATTCACAATCATTTTTAGAGAAGGCAGCTAAATGGTGCGCATATTGTCGGATATGGTCAAGAGATAAACTCTATCCATAACCATATTGCTCAGACATGTGTGCTTGTCTTTATATCACTTTCTTTTGGCTCCCACACTTCACATAGGATTCCATGACTTTTAAGCCACTATCCTTTTATGGGCTACTTCATTTGACCTTAAAATATAACCGATATCATTCGCCAACCAATATATCCAAAAGCTAGTCAAGAAAGCAGCTAAAAGATTCTTGCTACGTTCCATTACACAACTTTTAGCAAGATTCTTTGTCCACCTTAGGAAAAACAGCTTTATGTGTAGCATCCTTTACTCAGTTCATGTTGGTCAAACTACTCATTGACCATCATGTCACGTTCAGTCCGACTATGATTCGGGATTATTCCAAGTCTTAGGAGATATCCCTCGTAAGTAAAAGATACCAAGGGACATCGTAATAACTTTCAGTGATTAAGTTTTCAAATTAGGTTAAAACTTGGTTTCTAGCTAAATTTTACACATGACACATACGGTATTAAGTTCTTTATATGGTATCAAAGTTTGCAAAAGCGCCCATACTGTTGCTCCTTACATTACTCATTTGGCCTATGTAAACAAACGAATAAAAGAGAAGCAACTCGAAATGGACAGAGAAATACCATGAACGGTTTTGACACCAACTATAATGTATTACCTGATCCAAAGAGCGATTTGGTCATGAGTTGAGTCTTGCCAGTAAAAGCATCCCTGTCTTACGGGTGAGAACCTGTATGAAATTGCTCCTCCAAAACCCACTGCAACCATGAGATTTTGGCAAATGTATACAAATCCGTAGAACCTGGCATAACATGATATATCAGAAGAGGAAAGTCTCATTTCTGAGAGGAATCATAATCATAAAAATGTACTGAACCTACATAGTAGTAAAAAAAGACATTCAGTCAGACATAATTTGGCTTGGTAATCACAAAAGCATAGCGAGACACCAAATGATGTTGCATTTTCATCAAATATACAGATCATAACAACATAGACCACAAAACTGAAAACACACACAATTTTCATGACAAGGACAACCAATTCACATATAGATATGCTTCGTTCATTTCTCTCCATTGCAACTCTGTGCTACTTGACTTTCCTCCTTCGGACCCTCACCCGGTAAAGCCCCATCTTTTAATAAGGCAATTGCCTATGTTCCAGCTTCATACCATCCAGCCTTACTTCACTTCTTCGCAACTAAGGAAAATCCCTTAGGGAAAGACTTTGAGGGTAGTAATGGCACTCAATAGCTCTAATAGAACATTGGATTCAATACCAGCTTATTCCCCTATTGATTAACCTCATCCAACAGTCAAGTCACTAGCACTGGTTATTTCAGCAAGAGCTCTTACTGTAATGTAACGGAACTAGAACCGTCAACTCCAACTGTAGCAGCGGGAATGCCTTCGCCACCAGATATTGCATAAAGAGCTTCTCATTTTATTGCATCAACGGTGGTTTATTGAACACTATTCCCATCTCTTTCTAAAAAAGTCTTCCTCTATCACATAACTTTCACGAGGTAAATGAATGAAAAGAAGATCTCGGGCCAAATACCAAGTACTTAAGGTGAAAGCCAATGCTTGTTGATTAGGGTCAATTGTCTCTTCCCAAAAGTCGACTTAAGTGTTTTATATACCGGTGAAAGTACTAAACCGCCTTTTACTAATAGAGCGGCATCTTTTTTCCAACTTTTTGAAGCTACAAAAGCTACAAAGATAAAGGCGCGTGCAGGTGGGCGACTCCCTTAATCCAAGAGATCCGCGAGGTCGGTGTTGAAAGCGTGAAAACTGAGGAAGAAAATGAATTAGTAGGTTTGTTCTCAAGTAGCATATTTCCTCCTGTGAAGCCTGGTCCCTCTTGAATTTATGTAAGTACGAACTTAAACAAGTTGCCATTAGATACTTCTCCGAAATGATGTTGGGAAAATATAAAGTGCTAAAAAACATGATGGGAAAATACTTCTCTTTTAATTTATCATCTTAGATAGCTCAATATTACAAGGTCAACTTGGACTATTAAACAGCACTTCACAAATTTGATCTCAATTATCACACAAATTAAGGCAAATGGACCCCAAACCCTAACAAAGAGCAGCAACGGCAGCTTTAATCATCATCACAAATTTCCTTTTGGCCCACAAATCCAATAACACTAACTCCACTCGTCAGTTCTAATAATCAAAGTGCACAAGCATGAGTGGAAATTATGTTAAAATTTAATTTATTTTATTTTTTGTGATAAGGATGTCCGATCAGCTCGCGCATATCTCGATTAATCCCTCGAATACTGACAAAACGCCCCCCATCAGCATGGATAAAACTTTGATCAAAATTAACGGACGTTACCAACCTGAATTTTGAGGTTAGTGGGATTTGGAACCAAGACCTTCAAGAAGAAGGTTGAGTCGAATACTATTAGACCAACCGGTTGGATGAAATTATATTAAAATTACAATGCAACATTTCCCCAAAAAGCTATTCTCAGATAAAAAAGATAGAAACTCTCCTCAAATGGGCTCATCAGCATACACAGTTCTAAGTTCAATCATAGATCACACAAAGGAATCCTATATTAAACCCATAATTGCAACTCTGAAGAGGCTGCTTCTTCTTCATTTTTTCCCCTAATGTCAATAGGAATCAACTACAACCTAGTTATTCCAGTCGAGGAAACAAGTGCTATAAACATGAACAAACTAATACCATTTCCAAAAGTCCAGGTTCCCAAGTTGTTAGTTTCAATAAATGTACTTATTGATAGTACAAAAGAGCTTTTCTACCAGTTCACTATACTCTTTTGAGGACAAATGGTGACAAAACCACACCACAATTTCTGTGGGTTTACTTTTACTGCCATGCACATTTTTCTATTTAACTTTTTCTTTTGAATAAATGCCCATGCAGCTTTATCAAATGAAAGTAAAAGATCGAGATTCGTTCTCATAGTTGATCAGTTGATCTCAGAACAAAGCAAAAGCACAACAAAACAAAACAGGATGATAGCCAAACATTTATCCAAGCTTCTGCAACCACGGAATGACTATTCAGAACATAGAGCACATACCTCCTCTTGCTCATGTGGCATGCTAGAAAAGATCTTCCTTGCTAAACCACCATGGAAGTGACTCTGTTCAGGAGTACATATCAGCCCCACATACAAACAGAACAGAGAGAGAGAGAGAGAAGCACCCTGCACAGGAACCTTTCATGAGTAACACTATGTCTAGATGAAGCAAATCGAGAATTTAAACAAGTCGTACAACTTGTTATAAGGGAAGCTTATTTATGTATGAAGGTGTTAGCATACCTCTCAGCCTAAGAAACATGCTAGATGTTAGGGATTGTATTCCGTTGATTTGGACCCATCCCTAGCCAATCCTCTGATAAAATGGCAAGTATAGCTTAGGTACAGACTGCTAACACATAAAAACATCTCATATGTGTTCTACACGGACAACAGGCACATAATTAGTTGAAATGGTGTTCCATGGCTGGAACATAAAAATTAAATAGGAAGATGGTGAAGATGATGCCCAGAACTTCTGAAAGAAAGCAATCAGACAATATCAAAGCCAATAGTATGAAAGACAATCCTCAAACCATATGGAAGAACAAGATCACTGACAATTTGTACATCTATCGATAGACACTGCTTAAATCAATATCTCCCAAGCTGCCATATGAGGTAACAATAGCGACCTGGAAAGGAATGGATAGTGAGGCCTGTCTGCCAATGGAGGAACCATCAACTCAAAGGTTCTTCAACATGGCTGAGCTCAATCTGCAAAATTTTACTTCTGGACATGCTAACATGAATTTTACCAGAAATGCTTGTCAATAAAAATCATTAGAACAAACATATTGTAGAAGACATAGAAACACAATTATTGTATTTTTTTTTTATGAAGAACAGAATTACTGTATTAAACAAGCTCCATCATGTAGCAATTGAAAGTAACCTTTCCACCAAGTAAAATCTGTCACTCCCAGTAATTCGAACAAAAAACAGATTGCTACATCCTACGGAAAGTGTATGAAGCTTTGTAGAGTTAAAAAATGAGCAAATAACCCTAAAATTGATCAGAACAGAGCATTGGATAGCTTAAAATCCAAGGACCTTGGATAGCTTAAAATCCAGCCTCCGTCCAAACTTAATGGCTATCGTGATTTTATGCTCCCAGTTATTCAACAGGCATACTCATAAAACAACTCTACCAGAATAGCTATTTGATGCAACGGAAAAAGGCAAAGACTTACAGAGTGGAATCAAATCACCTCATAAGATAGAAGTATGTTTGAGACTGCTTGGGAGACAATCAATCATTGTATTTGGCAAGTCCCCTCAAAGGTCTCAGTTAGAGACCAGATATCAGGATAATTAGCATCTGATCTACTCCATTATATGCCCCATAACTAAGCCACATGAAACTTGTTAAAACTGTTCATATGGCTACTCAAAGAGGCAATAGTACAAGAACTTGTACATAGACATAAGACTACAGGTAATAAGCATCAGTGCACATTTTCTTACCAGAGAAGCTATTTCACCGAGATTTCCTTAACCCTTGCTTCATATATACCTACACCACTAAGTCTGACAGCCACCTTAAAGTGACATACGACAAGAATCATAACTTAGGAAGTAATCCCAAGCGATACAGCTTTGATATCGGCTACAAGCAACCCAACAATCATACCTTAGCAAGTTATCCTGATCAATCATGCACAACAGATAAACAACATCATTGTTACCAACACCAACACAAGGGGATAACACAAAACACGGAATCAGATATGCTGACATTGATTCATCTACCCCATCCAAGGAAAAGAGATCATGATCTCAACAAAATCATTGGAACTCATAGAAATCACCAACTTGATGAAATCCGTAACTAGCAACTAAACCTTTTCCACAAAGCAAAAACTCCCAACAATGAAAAGAACCTGTTGTATACAACAAGCAGATATTCGAATCTATCTAGGAAAGGAATGAAAAGAGAAAAGAATTCCTTACCCTCAAACCAATTCGGACGGAAACATGGATTGCTCAGAATCCAAAGTCCCCAATAAATCAATATGCGCCTCAGTCTGAACCAAAGGACTGTTACAGCTTCACCTTTAGTTATTCAAGAGGCTGAACCAAGTTGCAAAATAAGTGTTCAAAAGCCCAGCTCCAAAATTGAGATTTCAGGTGCCAAGCTAAGACTCTCAGGGCCATGTCAGGCAAAGTTGTATGCTGGAATTATTCAGTACACCAATAGCGTTGTGATTTCACAATCCATGATTGCAGAATATGATAATCCTCATTCCTCAAAAACTCCAAAGATATCTTGGGGACTATTTCTTCAATGGCAACGCTTGGGAGATGGGACTGAGTCGAAGTTCAAATATCAGGATGATACAACTGACATAAAAGCACAGCATTGAGTCAAAGAATGAGTGATATATCGGTAACAACAGAGAGGGATGACAAAATATCGATAACAATATACATAAATCCCATCACATATTTTTCACAAATAAAAACGAGGGATGACAAAGTTATGTTGTAAGAGAATCTCTGAATCGGTCACAAGGATTGCTCATGTAATAATGTGATTGTGAGCAACATTACACAATTTTCTTTGAGAGAAACCCATGTCCGACTTTCACCGAAAAATCTGAGGGGCATTCAAATATCTGCATTGAGAGAAACCCTTGAAGGATTACTCGCTGAGAAAATCCAGCAATATCTGCATTGATAGAAATCCATAAAGGATTTCTCACTGATAAGTCCAAGAGCCATCTAAATATATTTCATTGAGAGAAACCAAAAAGAGATTTCTCCTCAATAAAATTACAGAATCTGCATAGAGAGGAGAAATCAATAATTTTCAAGAACCCATAGTGACGAAAAGAAATAAGTATTTCAGGGAAACCCACATCAGACATTTCCAGCAAAAAAAACTAACAGACATAAATTTCATAAGAATCATTTTAAGAAAGCATCTACATTGAGAGAGAACCTGTCAAGAGTTCCTCACAAGAAAAAATCCAAGGGACAAGAAAACTTCTGTTTGAATGCAATCTATAAAGATAATCTCATAAGTTAATTCAAGAGAAAGTCAATTTAGCTGATTCTCACAAAGTAATGCTATATGTAAAAGCGAACTGTCATTTATCTGGATAATCAGCAAGCAATTATAGGCAGAGCGCAAACGGTGACAAGTCACTGAATAGGAAACAAATCACCAGTTTCACAAATCAATCATGCACAGAAGAATGTTTGTCACAGCACCGGGAAATAACAATCATATGATAAAAGTTTAGGTTTCTTGTCACCGACTCTAAACAGTCGGTTCGCACCCCCCATTGCGAAACAGCCACCGACTCCTCTTGCATAACACTCCATCGAAATCCATCGTCTATATCACCAATTCCTCCACACAACGAAACCCTAATTTTTCAACCGAAACAGCAACTAGCAAAAACTTTCGAACTCACGCAGACAAAATCGAGAAGCCAAATCCAAACCAGAAAAATACGAAGAAATATTAACTTTACTCCAAAAGGCAACTACGAATGAAATCTCGCCACTCAATCAACAGCAACTCAAGCGGTCGCCTCTCTCAGGATGCTCTCGCCTCCCCAATTCCTTCTCAATTCGCCGCGCTCTTTGTCTCCATCGTCAAATTCCGTTCGCCTTCACCTGTAGCCGTCAGCGGCGGCGGGATCGGAGAGTGGTGGAGATGCGAGAGGGCTGAGGGCGGAGGACAAGGCCGGGGGGCGTCGGGGAGATCGATCGGCGGTGGCGGTGGCGAGAGATATAATCCATGGCGGCAAAAACCCTAATATGGCTTGATAAAAAATGGGTACGTTCGAATACTTGGTGACACGGAACACTCGCGACGTTCGAATGCTGGGTTTGGTGTTATGGCAAAACGAGCTGGATTGATAAAAGCTTTTATAAAAAATAATAGTGTTAACTATCAATTAGTATGTAGTCAACTTATTTATTATTTGATAGTATCTTATTTCATCAATTATCAATTAATCATTTTAAATATTCTTGATTTTATTTCATTATTTTTCAATTATCTTGATAAATGATAAATAAATAAGATTGAAAAAAATGATCAATTGATAATTCTCTCAAAATAATATAACGAAATAATAATAATAATAATAGATAATTATTATCAAAAAACAAATAATAAAGGGTAATTGTTTCATATAAATTGTTATAAGAATAGTTTTCATCACGAACATTTGAATATTAAAAATTTGAAAATTTTAAACTAAAAGTTTTAAAAAATATTTTAAATAAACATGTGATGAAAAAGGGTTGCAACAATTTCCACCTGAGAAACGATTTTCCTATAGATAAAAGATAAATTATTCATAGATATCACTTAACAAAATAAATCCCCATAAATACAACTCCTTTCTTTTTTTCCATGATTTCAAAAAACTAAAATAAAAAAATATGCGTTTTCTTTATTTTACTATTTGTTTGAAGATATGATTAGATTTGTTAGGATTTGATTTAAATAATTATTTTCTAAAACCAAAATGTATCAAATTAAATCTCCAACAACTGCGTCCTTTGATATCTTTAAATTAAATCTCCAACAACTACGTCCTTTGTATCTTTAGTTGGATTTGGCTTTATGCGCTTGGCTTTCCAATGGTACGTCTTGCTTTGCATATATTTCATGGTTTGGTTATATGTGTGTTGTACTCAAATCCAGGTCCTTATCTAAAGGGGCAAAAAACATATTAGATACAATAGTTGAGAATTTAGGAATAAGACATAGTGATAAAGTAGAGCAATTTAAGGATGCTCTTTTGATATCTTATCTTGGTGAAAAATTTCTTCCGTGCACTATCCTCTTTTGGGAGCAATGGCACGTGATACTCTTAGTGCTCAACCTTCCTCGGTGGCATCCGAGTCATGTTTCTCCGCTGGCGGTCGAGTGTTTGATTACAGAAGAAGTCAACTTTGTCCCAAAACTTTGGAGTGTTTGGTGTGTTGTAAGGATTATCTTGATGTTAGATATTGGGAGTAAGACAAGAAGCCCAACGAGAGGACTACCAATTCGGATAGGAGTTTGGAAGAGATGGAAGATATTGTGACTTCTTTAAAGTGGTTTTTTGATACCCTTTTGATAATGTATGTAACAATAATAATGTTTATGTATGTTAAATTAGTTCATAAAGTAAGATTTTATGTCCCCCTCCTTATATTTTAGTTTGAAATTAATAAAATAAACAGGGTTTCGTCCAGGACTTAGATAAGTTTGGGCTTAGTCTTATACAAATCATGATGAAACAATCAAATTTTTCCACTAAATGTTAAAAACATAAGGAAAGACCTCAAAATCGTTAACGCTTTTCAAAAACCGTCATCGATTTTGATGTCCTGAGAACAATATTTTCTATTAATTGAAAATCGTTGCGATTTTAAAGAAACAGTCATCGGTTTTGATTTCCTAAGAGCTCTTTCAAAAAAAAATACATCAAAATCGGGACCGGTTTATGAAATCGTGAACGGTTATGGAGAACTGAGAGCACCTCCAAATAAACACTTAAAAGCGTCAACATTTTTAAGAAACCGTCATCGGTTTTCGATCACTGAGAGCAAGTCAAAATCAAAAGCTAAAAGCCGTTGACAGTTTTCCAGAAACTATCACTGGTTCTTTCCTGATCTGGCATATAACCCCTCGATCCCTAATTTTTTTTCTTACTTTTTACCCAATTCTCTCTCTTCGACCCCAAACCCTAACACACCCAAACAATCAATTACATCCAATTGAGTCGAAATCTTCCTAAATCTCATTACATAAACACCCATTCTTCAATTCCCATACATCAATTTCTCCAAAAAAACCATGATTCTCACGAATTCACTCCTTTTGTTCATGTTGATTTCAATGCTCAACACAAGGGGTCACGCTCAATCGGGTAATAACGATGAATCGGATGATGACTACAACGTATCCGATATATCGCGGAAACCATCTCCTCCACCACAACCCGACGTGGCGCACTCTGATGTAATCCTTCTAGGACGACCAACGTTGATAAAGACAATGGGAAATGAAGACCAACGGAAGATATGTGTAACGCCCCGAACTCCGCTGCTAGGACACGTGCCGTTATGCCGTCACGAACCCGGTTCATGACAAGGCTAACTAAACCAAACGGGTCTAGAGGTACTGAGAGTCAAGGAAAATACCTGCGATACTTCAATTCAACCTGCTCAGTTAATACAAGTCATGTTACATCATAAGTACGGAAACTATTTAGTTACATAGTTTGACGACATGATTAGTACTTGGTATTTATTACATATCCAAAAGGTCTACAGATTTCATCATAATATTTTCCGAAATATATAAACCAGTTATCGTCCTCATTGGTCGTCTGATATCTCACCTGCAAACAGAATACAGAACCCGTGAGCATGAAACTCAGCAACATAGAGTATATACGTCATATTTGCAGGGTACTCCCCCGACTATGACGAATCGATGAGTACCAGTAAATAATTTATACTTTCTAGAAAAATATATATGTCATACTGCGCGTAAGTATTTGTGTGATTTCTCGTTCCTTATATTTTATTTTTGTTAACATGGGCCCATGACTCGAGAGTTTTCAAAAAACAGACTCTGAATTCAAGACTTGTCAATCGTCAAACAGGTTACGAGAATCCGTCGATTCGATGCGTACCTGCCGAGATTGTACGCCGCCTTACACTTTAGTGGATAAAGTACGCTTCCAACGGGCTCTATTCGCTCCTCGTTGGGATGGGTTTAGGCCTCTCTGCAGAGAGTAACCGGTGGCCGCGTCACGTCCGGCATTTGAAGCCGCTGCATGCATGCTAAGAGGATGGGGGATGC
>JAOVYX010017662.1:0-51389 GCA_035668315.1 Drosera spatulata | reverse complement strand
CTAGGGTTCTCCGGAATTCTCTAGAATTGCCTAGAGTTAGGAAGAGTTCTCTAGAGAATTCCATATAAATATCTTGAAAGGAAAAGTCTAGATGCCAAATCTAGAACTCTCCATAGAGTAGTATAAATAGAGGTGAGGCCTTTGGTTAAGGCATCTTATCTCAACTCATTCTTGCAAACTCAAAGCATACATTGTAAGCTTTCAAGTGTTCTTAATACAAAGCTTATTTCCAAGCTCAAAGCTCTCTTGCGTTCTCAAGAATCACTTTGGAGTGACAAGTTAGGCTGAACTCGAGTGAGGTGTGAGTAACTTGAGTGCCGCACGGGTCGCAAAACTCTAACCCCGTGATAATAGGCTGTCCTATTCACGGAACTTTCCATAATCATTGTGTTTGGTGCCTGGGTGTGAGGCAAACAACCAACAAATGAAAGTTCATGAGCTTAAATGGTGTTGCGGGTTTGCCAAGTTACAAAATGAACAACATACTAATCCTACTCTATCGAAGATTCCAAACCTTGTTGACCGGCATGAACTCGAACTAGGTATCTTTAAATAGTTACCAAATCATCTCTTCACTATAACACGCCATAATAGGCAACCACTTCAACAGTTTAGCTCCGAATTTGGCAAATTCCAAGGACATATCCTACAACTTGCATCCCCCAGGAGCCAGTCAGCCAGTCAACCGTCAACATGCATTTAACGATAGGATGGCTCAATCCAAATAGCCGAAGAAGCACCCGTTGTCACCACCCTGGTTCGAATACGCTCTACTCTCTCACCCTTCGCCAACGGAAACACATGAATCACGGTCTGCCTCCCATCTTCTGAGTCACCTGCGCGGTGCACGCAATTCGGCTCACATCCATACCTCTCCACATCGTCGAGACAAATCGTCTCATTCCTCCCTACGAACAACGCCCTCCCTCCCAAATCCTCAACACCGCCACCCCGGTCCCAACATTGATCTCATCAACCGAAAACCCGTCAACACCATCGTAGAAACACGTTTCAGAGTGAATCCCTGACTCCTAATCTTAACCATCCTTAAAATAAAACAAATTTATAGTCAAAACCTCGCACACCATCAACAATCTCCCATCACACTCCACCAGATACTCCCTCCCACAACAACGCCCCATCACATACCACGACAAACGCTCCGCATCCACCCGCACTTCCCTCAACCTCACATTCCCATCGTCAATCCCCACAAACAGTATCCTCCTATCAAACCCCAATAAACACACCTCCCCTTTACACAAGGCCGCATCGACGAACCCCGAATCGGCAACACTCTTCCACTCGTCGCTCCTCGATTTCCAGAGCCCTAACGCCCCGTCATCCCCATATACGACAAAAACACAGTACTCGTCGGTCAACGTGGGGTTCGCGGTCAACAAAACCCTACCCACATCGGCTGGACAGCCCCTCACAGGATTCTCAATAACTTTTCCAGTGAAAGGATTAATCAGACACGTGACTCCATCGGATCCCGTCACGAGCAAAAAGCCATGACCGGACCCGACGATACAGCAGAAGCAGAAGCACGTGATGGAGAAGTTATTATTATTATTATCCAGCACGTGACTGAAGAGAAGGGGGCGGCGCGTGGGGACGAGGAGGTGGAGGCGCGTGGTGGTGGTGGCGGAGAGGAGGAGGAAAGGGGCACGGAGGCCGAGGAAGCGGGAGTTGCGGCGGGCAGAGCGGAAGCGCCAGCTGACGTTGTCGATGGAGAGGAAGGTGGGGAAGGAGTCGATTCGTTCGAGGATTGTGATAAGGAGGTGTTCCGGGAGGGAGTCCCAGTCCCGTGGTTGTTGGGGTGGAGGATAGTGGCGGAGTGAGCGAAGGAGATTCATGGGGGTGGAGGGTGCATGTGGGTGGATTATGTGACTTGGGGGTGTCGATTTACATTGTCTAGGGCATTGACATCACATAAATTTTTTCTCAATGATATAATAATATATCTTATTTTGTTGGGTAAATTATTCAAACATATAAAAATTTAGAAGAAATATCAAAAAGACACATAAACAATCTAAATTTCAAACATATAATTTATCCTTTAAATTTCTAATCCTATTCTGATTTTCACCCCAACCTTACCATCACCTAACCGTTGTCAAAATCTTCGTCGGAATCCGGACATCGTTGTCGGAATTTTTGTTGAAATCTGGTCATCGTCAACGGAATCCGACCACCATCGTTGGAATCTGGTCGGAATCCAACCACTTCGTTGGAATATAAAACAAAGCGTCTGAATAAAATCAAAATAGAGCGCATAATAAAAAAATGAAAATAGAGCGCCAGTGCAAAATGAAATAGAGCGTCAGTACAATATGAAACAGACCGCCTGATCCAGCGCTCTGTTTCGAAATAGAGCGCATGAAAAAATGAAACAGAACGCATATACAAATGAAACAGAGCATATGAACAAATGTAACAAAACACATGAATAAAAAATAAAACATAATAATAATATGAGACTATGTATCATCAGATCTCGACATCACAAAAAAAATAAAATAGAGCATATGAACAAATGAAAAAGAGCACATGTACAAAAAATGAAACAAAAGGCATGAACAAATGAAACAGAACGTATATACAAAAATGAAACAGCGCACATGATTAAAAATAAAAATAGAGCGTCAATACAAAAATAAAACAGAGCGTCACTACAAAAATGAAATATAGTGTATGAACAAATAAAAAAAACGCATAAATAAAAAATAAAAATAATAATACGAGACTATGCATCATCAGATCTCGAAATCGCCCAAAAAATGAAATAGAGCGCATGAACAAATGAAATAGAGTGCATGTACAAAAAATAAAATAGGGATAATATTTTCGAATAAAACAGAACGCATATTCAAAAAAAAATTTAGGGATTCTTGTTTGGTGGTACATTTGTACCGGAGATGATCAAGAGTAAGAGACAGTCTTACCATGAACCAGTAGGATGTCCAGAGGCTCGGATAGATTCGAGAATCAGGTACGACATACAGTTCACTTCATCTAACTTCCCAAAAGGGATCTAGACAACACATCTTGAGCAATAAGCGATAATACTAAATGTAATACATTCAGCTTCGTTGCTGGATTTCTGGTCCCGACACCAGGAACATCCTTAAACACGCTTCCACTATACGTAAAAGAGGAAACCACGGAATATGGCTTCTACAAAAGTTATCAAAATTTCACTCCCTATCACACAGGCTTTTGCAAAAGAGAAGCTTAATTCAACTGATCACCAAGCAATCGTCAAAATCAGCTCCTTTATCAGTAGAATCATATCTTCATCTAGGAACAAAACAAATCATCACCACCCAGATAAAGTAAACAACGTTAACTTATCTGGTGTCAAAAACTCGGTTTGAAAGTGATTTTGAAAGATGAAAACAATACACATACATAACTTAGCAAACATATATCATGTTTCCATCACCTCACCAAGCAAAAATAATAAAAAAGAATCCACTTTTCCATATCATATTCAAAACACCCCAAAACTAAGACACATCACACCAATAAACACACACACACACACAAGAAAAAAAATATCAGAAACAGAAACCAAATAACAAAAATTAATACTCATAATAATAATCGATCTAACAACAGACACCAATGGAATATCAACCAACGATCTCCTGAACTCATATCTCCCAATTTGCTCCCTCACACCATAACACCTCACACAAGTGAAGCTCGAGATCAAAACACACGGCACAACAACACCTCCCACCACCACCAAAACCGGGAAACACTCCACCAATAGCGACGCCAGCATCGTCGCCACGAAGAACACCGTTGGAACACATCTCTTCTGCCTCTCCCATCACCAATAACCCAATCCCCCCCTCCCCATCGCAGTAGTCACCACAAATCGAATCAATTTATCGTCGATGATGGCTAATTAGGTTGAAGATTTGGGTGAAATCCTACCTGAGAGTGAAATTTGGGGAATTGAGTAAGGGACGATGAGATCCATGAGTTGAATTGGGGATTGGGTGCGGAGAAGTGTGACTAGGAGATATGTGTGGTTCTGGTGGTTTTCGGCATGGGTTGTGGCGACGGGGGCGACGATCGAAGGTGGTGGTGGTGATGATAATGTGTGTTTTGGAGAAGGTTGACGAGGAGGAAGGAGAGAGAGGTGAATAAGATGAAATTGTATGTTTGAGAAAAAAATTTTTCCGCGTGTATGATTTTGTTAGTATTGTTGAATTTTTTTATGTTTGGGTCATTTGTCCTATTTTGTTCTATTTTATCTAATAAAACAAGAAGTATGTTATAATAAAATTCTATATTTATTTATATATTATTTTTTATTTGTTATTTTATAATTTTTACATATACTTCAACATATTTTTTTTAATATCATATCACTATTTTTCTTATTCACATATTTAATTTTTTAGTTTTATAAATTCTCTATTTTAGAGAATCTTATGTGAATGCTCTAAGGAAAGAAAAAATTGAGAGAGAAAGGATGAAATTAAGAAGGGGAAAAAAAAAAGAGAATGAAAAAAGTATATTTTTTAATCTATATGTTTGTTAGTTTAAGCAAAAAAAAAAAAAAAAACCCATTTTCTCTATTTTTTAATGTGAGCTAGGAAGAAAAGAAAATATTTTTTTTTTCCAATGTAGCATTACTATTTTTGTAACGCCACAATAATTTCTGCAGCTTAACTGGTGTCTAACGTCACTGCCGCTACAGACCGAGTCCGTTGCAATACAACTTTTAAGATAGGATCTAAGATAAGAACGTATTAGGAAGCCATGACCAAATAATCCATAACATAACCTAGTGTTGTCAAAAACCGGCCCGGCCCGTCCGTCCGGCTTGATCCGTCCGAGTTTTGTCCGGGCTTGGCCTGGCCCAGTAGCTGTCAGACGGGGTTTTCGAAGCCCGGTCCAAGGACACGGGCCGGATCGAAGATCGATTTAGGACTTGAATTGTCCGGCCCGACCCGATCTGGCCATGATCCGGACTTGATCTGGCCTGGCAGACGGGCTTTAGCCCGGCCCGGAAAAAATATAAAAAATATGAAATATATAGAAAAAACCGTTGATATTTTTAAGAAAACGTTGACGGTTTTCAAAATTCTCAGCGTTCTGCCCAAAATATGCACACAGTTTTCACAAAAACCGTTGACGATTTTCAACTTTTCAAAATTCCCAGCACACAGTTTTCACAAAAAACATCAATGATTTTCAAAAAAACGTCATCGGTTTATACAACGACTCTTTTTCTAAAAAGGGGTTATGGTTGATCGGGGCGGACGGATAAAACCCGACGCGTCCGATCAACCAAAAGCCCGGACCATGGGCCAGGCCGAACTGGGATCCACCAAAGACAAAGCCCATGAGGCCCGTCCGACCAAGGCCCACAGGTCAGGCCGGCCCGTTTGAGCAACAGTGCCGGGTTTCGAAGCCCGGACCGAAATCCGGCCCGGCCCGATATTTTGACAACACTAACATAACCTCACAATTGAAAACAGATAGCATCCATCAAACAGTACAACTAAGAATTTATTTAATATACGATGTTTTAATATGTTCACTCCCGTGGTAGAAAACATCACAAAATGCTCATTATTACAGACGAGCAATGTTAAACCAAACCAACTAAATATTACAACACCACATCGATATTTTCGCGAGGATGCCACCATCAACATATGCCTACTCGGAGGCCTCGTCATCATCACCTGAACCTATTAACAAAAAAAAAAAGAAAAAAAGAAAAAAAAAGAAGACAAAGAAAGGAGAAACCCGTGAGCGTGAATGATGCTCAGTAGACCCCGGATACTGATGTGACTTCATGTGTTAGGGCCCTACCACGTTTGTAGCTGTCGCTTGATAGTATGTTAAAACCCCATTTTTATTATTATTATCAATTCAACTTTTGGTTCTCTTACGTTCAATCGTTCTGTTTATCCATTCACATGTTTACTTCCATTATTTACGTCCTCAACTGCAATGCATCAAATCAAACACGTGATTTCGTTAGAATGATAGTTCATTACGTGCACACGTGCAGATTCCTTCCACTTTCAATCTACGACCATATCAAAAACATTGTCCAATTTCAGTACACTTTTTCCTTTAACAAATCAATCAAATGCATCCAAGGTTGACCACTTATAAGATTGCATAACGTTCAACTATTCATGCACATCCGCATTACGATTAAGAAAAAGGGAAGAGGATGCAATATCCAACAAACATAAGTAACCCTAACCCGAACCATCCATTAAAACACAAATTCCTTCTACATAGTACACAAACAAAGTTCCACAAAAGGACTTATCATCGACTACAAAATAATTGATTTTGGACTTATCCAAACAACCTAATCGATGTCATCATGACTCATTAACTTACGTAATATTTTCATGCGCATCTCTGGAATATTTTTCTTACAAACAAAATTCCCAAACTCGGCCTTTTTTTCACGTTCTAGTGAGAGGAGGCACCCTGCGTGATTCCCATGAGAAGGCGTAGGGCCCCTTTATTGTGCCCCAAGGCGTAGGGCGCCTTTGTTGAAGGCGCAAGGCGCCTTTGGTTCACTAGGAAAACCAAAACAAACCCACCCACATATTAGATAATAACATAGTTATATTTTTGATCTATTAACATAACATTGATATAATTAATAAACATACTTTTTATTCATTATAAATACCTTAAACATATGGATAGTCTTTCCAATGATAAGACATTGATAAGATGACCGCACATAACCTAATTAAATAATACAATAACTTTCGAAGATCTTTGTTAAACTAATTCATATCCACGAACTAAGAATATTGAATTTGTTCCGTCTTTCATGTGCTCCTGAAGAATTTCTCCCAACACCTCATCAATCCTAATCGTTTGATATTTTCAATGATTTTTTGTGGTATCTTTGTAGACGTAAGAGATCACCGGATCTGGACATGTAGTTTTCCACACTACGGGATCGTTCTCGAGGAAAGGAATGCAATTCTTTATGAATTGATGAGACTCATATGCACTTAACGTTAACCCCTTGAATGACAATAACGAAGAATACAGAACCAAAGATACAAACTGGTTTTCACAGGAAGTACCGTAATTAAGAAGGTAAGGACCCTATATTAGTAAGGTAAGGCAGGAGAGCTTAGACGAAAGGTTAGCACTATATACTCTTTATGGGGGTAGTGCCCACGCCTTTTATTGATCATTCTGTAAGGGTCTTTAGACTAAATTCAAGCTCAGGAACAGTCTTTCAGAAAGGTGACCCCGGAAGCCTAGACTGATGCTGATTGGGGTAGCAATCGTGATGATATGTGGTCCACTTCTGGCTATTCTGTCTTTGTGGTAACCTAGTGAATTTTCAAAGTAAAAAAGAGGCAAAGGCAAGGGCGATGAATAGTGCAGAGGCTTAATTTAGAGCTATGGGACGAACTTAATCTCGTTCGGTTCTGGTATGGGATGCCAATGGTTTTGCTTTGCCCCCTCTTAGTTTTGATGAGCGTAATGGTATAAGCCCGCCTAAATTAATTTAACACATATTTGACACAGAAGATTAGTGGACGCCCTTACTCTCCTATCGGAGCGGGCGGAAATGAAAGTCCAACAGGTTGGATAGCTCCATTTTACAAGGTTGATCCATTAAACAAAGACTTGAATGTAATTTTTTTCAGAATCGAGCTGAATGTAATTCAGACCGAGCGAATCCTCGTTCGCGTACATGATTTCCATTTTGAAGTTCGCTTTGAACGCGTCATCCTCCGCTCGAATCCTGACCACCAATTGGGCGTAAGAGTCCTTCAGTAAGCACATCTCAAATATTCTTAGTTGTCCACCGAACCATGAGATTTCTCCCGTGGTCAGATCGGACAACCAAGTCCCTCCCACGTGTAGTTTAATCTCTGTTTTGATGTAGCCCATATATCGGTAAAATTAGGATTGAGTTTGATGAAAAAAAGTCGAAAAGGTGGAAGAGTATTGAGCAAGTGTTTGATGAATGATGAGATGATGGTAGAGATGGATGAGTCCAAACCTTTTATAGAGGATAGAAGATGAATGGTAGCTATTTAATGATAGATGTTAAGTGGTAGTTGTTAAGGGTTAAATGTTAGGTGAATGGTAGGTTATCCCAAATAATGGCGAATGATAAAATCTGATAAAAGCTGATAAAAGATGCTAGTCAAAGCATCCAATGCTAGTAAAAGTATCCCACTAAAAGAATCCCATATTATTGAAAGCATCCCATGCTAGTAAAAGCATCCCATGCTAGTACAAGCATCCCATGCTAGTAAAAGCATCTCATGCTAGTGAATCTAAGACTTCGATTATGTTTTGAGTACATGGGAACATTAAGACGTAGTTGTTCGATAGATAGAATGGAAACGATAAATAAAACGATAGAGATACGTAAAGATGACGTATGAAACGATAATACATAAGACATAATACAAGACACTCTTAATACATAATATCGGATTACATATTACAAAGTGAAAGATAAATGTAGGTTTCGTTTATAAGTGTTCATCTTGACCGTTAATGCATTTTTTAAATGTTGGTTTAACAAAGAAACAAATCCTATACTTGTGATCCTTTGATGATTCTTTTTAGGAATGATCGATAAATAGAATGAAAACTATAACTAAACAATAGGGGTATGTATAGATGACACGATCGATAATAAATGATCGATAAATAGGATGAAAACTGTAACTAAAACATACTGGTGTACATGATCGATAATACATAAGTCATATTCCGTGGAATCAAACTCCGTCACTACATAATACATCCAAACTACATAATACATGAGTAGAAAGTCCAGATAACTCGAAAAGAAAAGCGAATGGTAGAGTACAACTCGAATATATCACCCTCGCCCTCGCCTGCCTCTTCTAACCCTGGCTCTATCTCTAGTCAGTCCGCCTGCATAAGTAGAAGGAGTGAACCTATCTGGTGGTGCACGATGCCTCGGAAATAAATCATCAGAACGTCCAACATCGTCAGGATCTGCAGTATCATCATCGGCATTGTCAGGATCTGCAGCCTCATCATCACCCTCGCCATGATCATGATCAACTCTGAGATGATAGGGCTGGTCGAAGACTCCTGCATGATCATATCCGTCATGAACAGAAGGATCGGTATGGCCCTGCTCGTTGTCCATGCGCTAGGCTACCTCATCGTCTAACGATCCAACCTCTGCATCAAAATCATGCTCAAGCCCCTCCTCCGACACGCTATCTCTCATCTGCTGAAATATATCTCGAAGCTCTCGAGAATCTGTTCTGTGCGATGACCTCCGGATAAGATAACGAATACTAGTAGTAGCACGAAACAGGCCTCTGATGACACCAGTGCGAAGAATTCTGGAAGGACCAATGTGCTGTCAAGTGATATGATAATACCATAGATGGGAGCCTGGGGCAGTGGAAGGTCCGTCGTCGGTTTTGTGACGACATAACACAAAATGACGCTCTGCGTCATTCCAATGATCGACATGTGCCTGATAATGATGGAGCCAATGAAAATCTCCACGTCGCCCACGTCTGGTGAGGTCATGTAATTCATCATGCATGTGGTGGCCCTATGGGATCTTATGGATCCGATGAAACTGCCGTGCCGTACGAAAAGGCACGTACTACTCGACAATAGCAAAGTGAATGAGTGGAACATGAGAAAACCAAATGGCTTTGTCTCTCTCATCCACAAAGTCCTCAGGCATGTCCTCCAATCTCTCCTCAGTATATGGCTCCCAAATGAACTAGATCGCCGAATACTGATCCAACAATGAGCGAAAATGCCTAACAGTGGAGCTCCTATCGGAAATAAGGTGATTACCCTTAATGCCGGACCACCTTTACATGAACAAAAAAAAAACATTTTGAATCAAAAAACCATAACGATATTGAAAACAACATTTCTTATCAAAATAACATTAAGTACTTACCTATAAGGTAGAGGGAAAGTAACAACAAGAGAAGGTGGATCTACAATCTCACTCGGTCTCACCATCGGGATCCTCTCCCTTGTCCGAAGCTATAGAAGAATAGCGCGACCATCGAATCTCAGTCTAGTGTGGCCATCCTCAGATTTAGTCGTCACGGAACACCGACAGAGGGTCCTATATATAAAAGATAAAATGACGGAGCCCCAAGGATAGCTGGAGATCTCACCCAAGCGATCAAGGACATGAAGCCACATGAGTGGGACCTCCCCCCGATGCCATCTGGAAAGAGCTGGGATCCGATCAAATGCCAAATGTATGCTCTGGTAAACCTAACAACTGTCAACTCGTCTGCATTAGCTGGTAACTCTCTGAAGTGTGTGCGAAGCCAGAAAATAGTAAGTATGACCTCCGGCGGCCACTAGGAGTCAATCCTAGAAGCTAACCACATAAGGCGTAATAGTTGCTTCCAGTAGGGACAATGATCAGCGTCCCATAGCTACGAAAATCTAACAATAATGCTACATCCTTTAGCATCACTGTAGCCTCCCCAGATCGAAGACGGAACGTGTGTGTCTCACGTCTCCACCTCTCCACTAATGCAAGCCAATCGATAGCTATGTCTACTATAATGTGGAACCATCAAAATCCTACTCCGGCTAACGCAAGCCGATCCGATACTCTCGGGTGTGGGAACCATGAATAATGTCGTGTAACCAGAAAACGATCTGGGTCCTAAAATACAAATAATAAAAAGAAAGTATATTATTTATAAGGTATACAAAACCTCTATATTCGTCAAAGTCAAGGAAGTAAGATTTCAGCCTCTCCTCTCCATACGATCTCTGATCTGTACTGTGGCTGACGAGTCAGAACTGTACCGACTAGTGGACCCGCCACGTCGACATTGTCAATAATCTCGCCCTCCATCTCCTGTGGCGTTGGAGCACTTCTACCGCTGCCTCGAAGATGTATCCTGGATAGCCTCATTCGCGGTGGCATCTAATTAAATAATCACATGACAAGAATAAATATAACGAGATGAAGAACTGATATAGATAGACGGGTTATCAAGTTGTCTCAACAAAGGAGTGAAACCTTATTTATTCAAAACAGAAATGATGCAGATGAATCTAAAATAGACAATGGAACAATCTCCCCATCGGTTCGCGACGAATGATGCTGGACCTCGAAGTTTCTTCTAAAGATTTGTTTAGAGGCCTTATTCGGAAGGGGCCAGGCACGCCCTCAACCGGTGGAACAATAGGTGGCGGTTGAACAGGAGCTTCGTTTGGGCAATTCTAACGGTTATGGTCCGGTTATCGGCAGTTTCTGCACCTAGGTCGTGAAGAACTAGAACTATCGGCTCTGATGGGACAACTGCGTGCGTTATGCGCAACTTGCTTACACTAACAACAAGGGATATCCCCCTGGGCACGTCGAACATCCATCTCATTATGGATTGGATGTGTACTCGGTCTGCCCCTATTCCTCATCATTTCCAGTCGAGATATGAAGATGGGACCTTCGTAGAGTGGCCAGGCACTCAGATCATGAACAACCCTGAACTGCAGTGTCCAAGTATTGAGATGAGTGATCATAGCAATCTTCGACGTATGGAATTAGATCTACATGAAACTGCATAAAACACTTCATGGTGTGGCTGCAAGGATAGTGATAAAGTTGCCATTTTCTACATTTGCAGGTGCGCTCAAAGAAGTTGACCTCATGAATGTGGTTATCTTTGGTGATTGGTTCATTCCATAAACGACCAGTCTTTACCTCGAAACGTTTAGGTTCGTGGTGGAACATAATGGCAACATGGCTGTGCGTCTTGTTCTTCTTACTCTGGAGACTAAGAGCTCACCACCATCCCCTCAGCGATTTCTGCCTCAAACTTCATCCTTCGATCTGTGAAATAGAAAATAGAGCGATAGAATGTGAACTGCACTAGTGCAGTAATAGGGACATATCAACAATCTTTGAGGATAGAATTAAACATCTCTAATTGGTTGGTCATCATGATACCGTATCTCCTCCCCTCATCATTAGCCAACGACCATTTCTCTACATCACAGGCATTAATTATCCAGTCGTATGCCTTTTGACTCTCCTGCTGTATCTTGTTCATCTCGGCTTCCCACTTGGTCATCTGTCGCTCGTAACAGAGCGTCTTTAACCTGTTTCCCCAGGTTTTGAAACTCATGTGCTTGTCAAAATTGTTGGCAAAGTTAGGAGCACATACACGATAACATGCACTGAGTTCTGACCAACGCTCTGACTCGCGCATCACCCTCAAAATACTAGCATGACGATCAGAAATGATATAAATGCTTGGTCTGTTGCCCACCACCTACACAATGTTAATATTGAAATGTATAGAGCTACATGTATTCCTTATCAATTCAATGCTTTAACTTAGATTCAAGAATTGAGCTAACCTGTCTAAGACCTTCAAACAACCAAGACCATGTCTCGACCGACTCCTTCCATTGTACTGCAAAAGCAATGGGGAAGAGCTAATTATTAGCATCATAGCCCGTTACAATATACGTGGTGCCATTGTACTTTCCTTGAGAAAAGTAGCATTAACGCTGATCACGGGGCGACAATGCTTCCATCCTTCGATTGAGGGTTTGAAAGCCCAAAACACAGCATTGAACACACATGATTGAGAATATTCATTGGTGTACTGTGATAGATTACCACCGAATCAGGGTTGGCTAGCTTCACGGCATCAAAAAACTTAGGAAGCACCGTGAAAGACTTATCCCAGCCCCCTGAAAGATCTACAATAGCTTTCTGTTTGGCTAGCCATGCTTTCTTGCAACTGATCGTATGATGGTAATTCCCCTGTATCATCGTCCGGATGACCTTCACTTTCAAGGAGATGTCCGGGTTACGACATGCTAAATATGATTCGCAACGAACTGTAACGATAGCTGCGCGTGATCATCTCCAAATTTTTGTATGTTACAAGTGTGGACCCCAGTAATTTTTCGCTATCTGTTGCTGTCTTTTGGCTTCATGGCTCTGAGATGCCATTTGCAGCTACGTGACTCATCATTCTTCCACTGCTTGTATCTCAAATCAATTATTGCTCCCTTTGATGTCAACACACGGTATTCAAAACCATGACGGATGGCTGAATCTACTATATGATGTAAGCAATTCTTCTTATAATCAAACTCCATGCCCTCCCTAAGGTAAGAATGAGAAAGGGTAATAATCGATTCATCATGATCGTTGACTGCTTCTGGTATCCATATCACATCGGTGTACATTGAAACCGGATGACTCCATCCTAGAGCCAGAGCAACAACAACAATGTAATCATCGTCCGCAGCTTGCACACGATCATCATTATCATCATCCTCAACCTCACCATCTTCAACTTGCATGTGATCCTTATCATCATTACCATCCTCACTATCAGAACTAGTAGGTTCATCGACATTTGCATCTTTCATTGCTTCATGATCTTCTTGGACATCAACCTCGTCTTTGATGTCCGCGTCATCATCAAAGTTCGACAAACAATTGTTCCCGATGTATTGCATCCAAGCAGTCCCTTCCGATGCTACATGATTCGGGACGATAGAAAGGTCAATAGCAAGATCATCATCGTCCTCATCGCCAGCCGCTTCCACGGGTATAAATGGTTGAGATTGTGTTGGAACAGATTGATGAGAATGTACTGAAAAAGCTGATTATGTCGGGACGTCAGTAACATTGCGCTTTACGTACCACATCGCATAACAATATTGGGCATTCTGAAGTATATCGAATGATGTTTACAAAAACACATCATCCTTGAGCTGCAACATATGTGACATGCTCGGAGTTTGAGGCAGTTTATCCCAGATGTTGATTTGGGAAGGTTCCTAACCTACACCAGCTTTGTTTTCTAAACAGTATTAACTAACTATTATTTAAACAATGTAACCTATTATTTGGTAAACATCCTTGCACTAACAAAATAACATACAATGTGAGGAGAACTAATAGCTATATCATTTTCAAACCATAAAGATTGAGAATTAAGAGTTTGATGTGGCAGTAACACGATGCACTAATCCAATAACATATGAAACTAATCTCAACTAATTATTAATATTTCTAATTATTTCCTAAATTGCTATTAACTAACTATTATTTTAGACAATGTTACATATTTAAATTACAGGCAAATCGTAATATTTAGTAGATATTCTTGCACTAACAAAAAATATACAATATAGGGGGAATTAAACAATTTAAACTAACTCAACTAATTGTTAATAATTCTAATTGTTTTCTAAATTACTATAACTAACTATCATTTTAAACCATGTTACATATTTAAATTACGGATAAATTGTAATATTTAGTAAAGATCCTTACATTAACAAAATAACATATACGATATGGGGGAAACTAATACCTATATCATTTTCAAACCATAAAGATTGAGAATTTAGAATTTCATGTGGCAACAACACGATGCACTAATCCAATAACGTATAAAACTAATCTCTACTAATTGTTAATATTTTTAATTATTTCCTAAATTACTATTAACTAATTATTATTTTAAACAATGTTACATATTTAAATTACGGGCAAATCATAATATTTAGTAAACATCCTTACATTAACAAAATAATATACAATGTGGGGAGGAACTAATACCTATATCATTTTCAAATCATAAAGATTGAGAATTCAGAATTTTATGTGCCAGCAACACGATGCACTAATCCAATAACGTATGAAACTAATCTTAACTAATTGTTAATATGTCTAATTATTTTCTAAATTAATATTAACTAACTATTATTTTAAACAATGTTACTTATTTAAATTACAGGTAAATCGTATTATTTTAGTAAACATCCTTACACTAAAAAAAACATACAATGTTCGGGGAATTAAACAATTTAATCTAAATTACCTAATTCCCTAACTTCCTGAACTAATCTAAACTAACTATTAATATTTCTAATTGTTTTCTAAATTACTATTAACTAACTATTATTTTATTACCTGATTTTTTCCTAAATATATATTACCTAATTGTTTTTTAACTAATTATTTTTTAAATTAATATCATCTAATTAGATATATTAAAAGGACAAAATAAAAAATTTTGGGATTATCTTGACTGAAGTTAATCCTAAAACTTCACCGCATCAACTTTGCAGCTTAACTTCCTCGGAGAATTCCAACAAATTTTTTCAACTAAAATTTCAAACTTGAATTGAAATTTTAATTGAAATTTCAAACTTCGTCTTCTCTCATTAGAATTTGAAAAAAAACCTAATTTAAAATTTAAGTTATTTGTGATCCCTCTTTGGGAAAATATAAACATGCATGAGTACCTGAGAGTCAAGTTCCATTTTAATCAATTTTTCGCACTTTGTTTTTTTCGGAATACACGCGAGGCGTCGATGTTGTTCCCAATGCCTTTATTAGTAACTCGCCTTGTTTTTCCGTTATGGTTGCAATCTTCTACAACACGTTCATCGTCTCTTCCTCAACATGGTCAACTTTTGTCGTTTCCTTTTTTGGCTTTAGATGCTTCTCTGGTAAAATAAAAATAAAAAAATATTCACCTCTGAGTCCTATGCGTCATTCAATGAATGCATCAAAGTCTTCGAGTGTTGCTTCATTTCGAGCTATCACCCCGTCTATCCCTACAATGATCGATCCATCAATGTCATTAGCCTTTTGTTTATTCCTTTCTTTTGTAGTTTCGGATGCTTCTTTAGTTGCTCTATCAGTTGCGAATAGTTCCTCAAGAGCCTCAATGATCCGTATATTTAAATAATACAGGGTAGTTAAGTGTCACAAGCCATTCGTCTGGTTAGATGAAGTGTAGTTTTCTCTCCGTTATTATTAACGCAAGAAAAGGTCCTAATTTCCACATCATTATTACTAAAAAATCAGCGTACTATCTTCGCATTGCATTTCTTTAATTATTATACACGCAGATCATACATCAATTACTAAATGTAATAGAAGCTAAGCCACATCTTGATCGAACGAATGTGCTCAAAAAAAAGTAACATATTTATGAAATTCTGAGTTTCCTCTCACTCAAATTCATGTGCTTCTCTTCCATTTGCAGGGACTCTTTCCTTCTTTAACATCTCAAGAAAAAATTCATTCCAAGAATCAATAGGGCCAGGCAAGCACCAATGCACACAATCATTAGGCCGAGTCACATTCTCCTCCGGCCAATGCCCGTATCGACTAGGATGTCCGTCAGGCCTCAACAACATCGCGTGTGTCGTATCAATAACACGAAACTTCAACCCTCTATCTCTCCCTTCTTGCTGCGCGACCTTGACCTCCTTCATTTGCGCTCTGTACAAATCCAAGTCGTCACCGTCAAAACTCATCTCGCTGTTTCTAAACGGTTTTCTCCTAAGGCAGTTCCCGCCTTTGTTCCACACTCCGTCTTCATAATGAGACGGAGAAATCGTCCTGAGATAAGTCACGCCCTTAAAGTTTTTTCTCCCTAGGATGGCCTTAAAGGCCGTGTGGAATGCTCTTTGGTACCCATAAGATATCGGATAGTCCGTCATATTCTGGATGCCGCAAAAGTGGCAGCCTATTAGGTTCCCGTTTTCGTAGTACATTAGTGACCGGTGGAACCAGTTACCATCTGAGAGAATAATGTAGTCGAAGTCGTCGATCTTGGTGGTCCAGGACTCGTCGGGCTCGTCCAGGTGTACGCCGAAGATTCCTGTGCCCGGTGGACCGTTAGGGTCGTCCTCTTCGGCTTTTACTAGGAAAGGTGCCCAAAATGACGCTAATGTGAAGTTGTATGTCTTGTATAAGTATAACCGGCGTTTGAAGTAGTCTTCTGGCCTGGAAGGAACATCGATCGGATACTCGACCTGTCACAAAAAAAAACTAGTTTCCTATTATTTACTGCCACACTAAGCAAAATCTAACCAAGGCCGTATAACGTTAGCAACTGGAAATAAAATGCTTGTTGAATAATGACGTCAAATGCCTAATGATTTCACATGCAACTCCTTAGCGCTAGAAACTATTGGCAAAAGTATCTTTATTCATTATGGAAGCTCACTCTCATATTTCAGATTCATTCATAGTAGTTGGGATGTTAATAAAGGGTGAATGTGATAGCCTAACTAAGTATAAGCTTTCGCATTAATCTAAACTAGAATCAACCCTTCATATGCATGGTGTTGAATAAAAATCTTCTTGAAACAATATTAATTCAATATGAAATAATCAAATAGAACGTTGACACGTGAAACGAATTCAATTACCAACCAAAAAAACTTTCTACATTAACTTTCTACATTATCATGATTAACTTAATATAATCATCTTTATGACTTCGATAATATTGCTTGGTAAAGTTTTGACTCATTTTGATTTGGCTTAACTCTTTATATGCTTATTGATGATTAAAATTTGTAATTATCAATATTAATGTGAAATTATCAATAGGTTTTATTTTTAAAATTTATTTACCAAGAAGACATCCTAACTTAATAATTACCATTTTGTTTTATTTGACTTGATTTTAGGAATGATTTGTTGTCGTTTCTTATTAGATATCATGCAATTGAAGTCTTTTATTTTTTATAGATGACTAATTGATAAATAAGATAATGAGGTATGTTCAACTCATAAATATTTTAAGACTTGATGGGCAATAGGTAATTCTCTCAATATTAATTCATCATAAAATTAATAAAACAATAGGAAGAGAACATCTATTAAACCATCATGAAATGAACCAATAGAAAAATAACATGTATAAACCAATAAAAAATTGACATATATAAACCAATAATAAAAAATGAACACGTGTTGTATCAATTGAAAAAGCAACACTTATATTTGTATTATACATTTATTATAATGAAATGCTAGAAAAAGGCATTTATCTAACTAGGAAAAAGTAAGTGTTGAAGTGATAGTCTAACTTATAAGGTTTGCATTGATATAGTGCAACAGAGATAAGTGTGTCCCATAACTTGTTTATTTAGTATTCTCTTCCTCCTATAAAAAAAATACTACAGTTCGATTCTACGTACATATCAAGATGAACTTTGACCCATCTTGTCGGGAGATTAAATAGTGTTGTTTTTTTTTTTTGTAAATTTATTGTTAAAATATGAATGATAGTTTATGTTTTGTATTTTAACCCAAGTCACAAAAATTTGTTTTTGTGCCTTCTAGTGGTATATCAAAACTTCTAAAAATATGTATTGAATATTATCAAAAATCAAGCTGTTATATTTTTTATGAGACCGAAAAAAAAAACACAATTATCTAGGAAGTTACCATATAATTCTGGGAAGGGTCGATAGTGTTTGACATATTTATCATAGAAACAAAACACGAATTCTAATCTTAGATCTAGACATTCTTGTAAACTTGCTTGCATGATAGAAGTTATAGATCTAAAGTTCTACGTGAGAAGACGAACATGCATCCGACCAACCCTTAAAACTTACACAATGCGATTTCTCTCTCTCTCTCTTTTTTTTTTTTTTTTTTTTTTTTCTAAGATTCATCTGGAAAAAATCCTCATAAATCTCATGGATTGTCCATAAATCATGAGACCCATTTAAACCGGCCAAGGCCAACGAGAGCCCCTTGCGACTTGATTCCTTGCTAATTACTCACCAGTCTATTCTTAGGTTCGACCAAAAAAAAAAAGTATCTTAGGTATACCTAAGGATTAAGTTACCCAACTAGCAGCACGGCGCCCAGAGGGTTAAGTTATTCACCAGTCTAACAGCAAGCGTAATGAACTTGCTATATTGTGTGTTATTGTCAGAATATAATAATTAGTGTCCAATATATCATTCCAATCGGTATATATTTTTATGGTATATTTTGTTTTTTGTCAAATTGCTTGTTATATTTAGCATCAAATATAACAACAAGATATAATTTGACAATCCACAAATATGAGACACAAAAAAAATTGAGAAAACACAAATTTCATAAAATTATGTAGCTCTTTTTGAACTTTTCATTTATGTAACATTTTTCAAAATATAACACATACCATTGGAATAATATAAACAAATTATAATAATATAAATATTATTTATAGATAAAATATAACTACAATTTTGTCAAATTTATAAATCCAATTGGACTTGCTTTGACTACTCACCAGTCTACTTGCTTCGCCCATATTCTGTCAGTTCCTAATCATGGTTTAATCCTAGAAGTATCTACATGAGCAGTCTGTTTGGCTTGTACTAATACAAACAATTTTGTAACACAGCATGTGTGCTCTCTATCATTTACATATGCTAGATGAAACGTATCATATTGTTGTATTTTTAGCTTGTGAACGTGGAGTACACATTTCACATACTATGTCGAGCTTTTTTCCTTTCTGTCTTTTTTTTATAAGGATACTATGTGGAGTACTATTATCATAAACAGTCTTCTTTTTTAGGATCTGTTTGATATCATTCGTGTTTCGAATTTTCTATTTTCGTTTCGTTCACTGATGAAAAAGAAATATTTTTTTATTAAACAAATGAAATAAAAATAAAAAAATTGATTTTCTGTTTCAATTTTTTTTTTTCTATGGGTATATTTAATACTCCGTCTATAAAATATCATTTTACAAAATAAAATGATTTCGATTTTTACTATTGGTTTTGTGTTTCTGTTAATGATTTTAGTTTTTCACAATTTTGAGCAGCAATACCAAACAAACCTTTATATTTATGTGTTAGATTAAGGCTTGAAGATAATGTTTATATTCACCCAAATTGGATGGTGGTAGAACTGTTTTCTCAACATGATATTGTAAAAGCAGGGTGTGGCATGAGGTGATAAGTTTGATCCCTATCTCTTTCATTTATTGTCCTCTATATGATTTATTATGTGAACAATAAGGGGGAGTGTAAAGATCTACATATATATATATATCATCCGAAAGAATTGATGGTAGAAAACTCATTATGGATCTTAACAAGATATACACTTGATTTACTGTAGTTTGAATTTTTGATAAAATTAGTTACTCAACATGCATGATATCAGAACAGATCATTCTTGTCATGTTGTCAAGAGTTCGATCTCTACTTTCTCTATTATGTGTCACTTGTTATGTGGAGTAATACAGGATATCCACGAACGATCCACTGTCGAATAGGGACCCTTTCTACGTCAAAATCCCTAATATAAACCGTCAGCACCAACGCATCATCATGGGGGAAGTTGATTCCCGCTCTGTCCTCTGGCTCGATCTCTACGTGTTGGTTTTCTCGGGCTCCCTTCCCCTTTTTTCATGGGTTTATCCGAAATGCTTAGTTCAGCAACCCTCGGACTGTCGCTATATTTGAGGAGGCTCAACCCCCGGATATGATATTGATTCTCAGGCGTTGTTCCACTTCCCCGCCTCGACTTGGAGGGGAACGGATCCTTTCCCCAGGTCTTTGCCGTGACCAGTCCTTCAAAGATTCCCGGTCGGCCACGAACCTTTTTAGGTCTCCCTTCCTTATTACCTTTTCAATGGCATCTCGGAGGTGTCTACATTCTTCGGTATCATGCCAATGATCTCTGTGATATAGACAATATTTGGTGGTGTCCCGGTTATTATCATCATGGAACCGGGAATCACCCTGATTGGCACTTTCAGGGAAATCCCAGTTTGGTCTTTTGAACAGACTTTGAGCTGCCTTTATTGTTTCTGCTATCATGTGCTGATTGATCTTTGCCATCAAGGTAGCATACTTCCAAGGGAATATCCTGCGAAGATCATAGGCCAATTTCTCATTTTTCAAATCTTGGATCAAGGCCTGACAGATGTCAATTTCCTCGACATTCTCGACCTGTACTACCTCAAAGTGGAACCTTTATATATAGGTTCTCAAACTCTCTCCCGGTCTTTGCTTTACCTCATATAGGTGCTCCGAGGTTATTTGCATCCTTCCAATGTTTACATATTGCATGGTAAAGGCCCTCACCAGTTCTTTGAAGGAGAAAATTAAACCTGCTCTTAGAGAATTAAACTAAACTCGGGCTGGACCCCGTAGTCGGCCAGATATAGGCTCACAGTCCGAACATCCCGTGGTCGAGAAAGCCTTGCAAATGATGGTGTCCTCAGCCCCACTCAAATACATTGAGGTCCAGAAGGTCTGCACGTGGTCAAACGGATCCCCGATCCCATCATAGGGCTCATAGCTGGGTATCTTGAACCTATCCAGGGCATCTTCCAATTGATCTCCTTCGTGAAAGGCGTTTCCATCCTAAGTCCTGCATCACCTCTCATAGCTTTCGAGTCGAGGGTAGATTCCTTCATTTTCAGGAAGAGTTCTTCCAACTCCACCACTTTCTTCTCCAAGTTTTCGGTTACATCTTGGGGACTTCGAGCCTCTTTTCCCCTTGCCTCCTGCTCTCGGGACCTTCTCCCAACCTGCTTACTATTTATAAGGCTTCTCAAATCTTCTTCTGTATGCCGATCCGACACGCCCTGTCCCTCGATCCCATCCTTTCCCTCTATGGCAGTCCGGTTTCGGTTAAGCTGGTATCGGGTTGTTAGGAACCGGCATTCCCTGTTCAAGGGTCGAGTTGTTATTGTTTCAATTACTAGGTCTTGCCCCTTACGGGGGCAGCCTTTCGTTGATTAGATCGGTCAGCGTTCTCATTAGAGTTAGGTTTTGGCTTTCCATATGCACTTGCATTGTAGCCAGCATTTCGGTTCTGACTAGCCCCTGGGCTTGAGGCCCTTGGACCTCCTCCACCCAACCTTGCGCTACTCCGGTCATAGCGGGATGCCGAAGTGGGCGGTCGGGTTGGGTTTGGTTAGTACTCTGAGTTTGGTAGGTATTCCTGGTGTTGTGGCTTTCCCGAGCCATCAAATTGGGGTCCATGGTGGGCGTCAAATTGTTTGCGGTAAAGATCGGATAGGGTTACCTAGGTTTGTGAGGCTAGGCATTTTGTGGTGGAGAGTGTTCTTGGGCCTTGGTTTGTGCCCGATCCGCCTGCACACCAGAAACAACAAGACCGGTCAGTCGGATCCAAGGTTATTTTTCTCGAGGACCGGCTCTGATGCTTAAGTTTGTCGGAGTCTTAAAGAATTTCCAAATAAGACTTACAGAGTTGGGTCCAAGAAAAAATAGATATATTTTTTGGTTGATGAGGTAGATATATATAGTGAATGCTCATCCTCTCCTAGTCACACACTTGACATGATCACACGAGGAGATGAATTCCCCGTTCAATTCATGTCATTTGTCCCTTTGTGATAGGTGTTTGACTAAATGATATTGAGTCTTACTTTGGGCCTTTAGTTCATTGGGAAGTGTTTCATTTTGGTGTAAAAACTTCTAATGCACGAACACCAAGTACCAACATACACGGACTAGGAAGTACCCTATGTAACATAATAACAACAGGGACATCCGAGGATGAAAAACAGTGCAACAGATTTGAAGAAAACCAAATACAACCCCTTTACCTCTATTTATGGTCGTTGATTCGTCCCTGTTGTCCTGCTCGTACGACGAGTGATGATCATTTCCTATACATACTCAGTTCGCTTTTGCTTTTCTATCAGGTCAATCTATAACTTTTTCTAATGCTATGAACCCATAATTGTTTCTGTTTTACTATCATGGAGAAGAATCTTATTAGTATGGACCAAAGCAGAGTGCATGTATTGTTGTTCTTTTTATTCCCCTCTCGTTTGGCTAAGACAAAAACACCAAGAAAACAAACACACAACAACAACACTCCAATTGTTTCCATTACGGACATGATCTTTCAACGGAGTACAAAAATGCTATGAAGACTATCTTCTGGGTATCTTATCTCTATTGTAGAACAATAAAGACTGTTTCGCAACAAAATCTATGAATTTCATGCTTAAACGAAAATACTCACCGCTGAAAGGAGGCAAATCAAGGAGTGCATTTGGTTCCTCCCAACAGAATCACTAACAAAGGCAAGCTTCTTGTCCCTTACAATCTCAAGAAACTGTGAAGGATTGAATCTGCTCAGCTCACACCCATCTGGTTTCCATCTCCACTTCAAGAAATCCATATCAGGTCTCCCATATTTCATACAATTTACTTGCTCATGTATTGTCCAACAACTTCTGTTCGTGTAATACGGTGCCTTCTCGTTCGGAACCCATTCGCCCGTGAATATGTCGCATTTCGTACTGTTGCCGTTTTTCGTTGTCGTCGCTGATGAGGATGATCCTTTCGGCTCCTTCATGACGGGCGACTTCTTGAGAAGAAGAGGGATGCATGATAGGAGGATTAAGGTTATCACTACCTTTCCTAGTGGAATCTCCATACTATGGAGCTTCATCTTTGATTTGGGAATTTTTTTTTCTTTTAATTTTTAAAGAAGACTTGAAAGAAATGTGAGTTTCCTCTTGTTGTGGGAGAGAAGAGGAAGGATTCAAAAGTGGGAGTTCGATTTCTTCCTGTGTTGAATTTGTCCGTATAAATGAGGAAGGGTTAGTACTTTTCGATAGTTGGTCAAGTATGTTAAACTAATACAGTATAAGATATTAGGTTGAATAATACCGATGAATAATTGTCAAAGTTCTTACATACTTGGGCTTGGTCCAACTTGAATTTTCGTTGACAGGGCTTGGTAATTCTAGAAACGAGCATAGCTGAAAAGGGTTGGTTGCTGTTGATCCAGCTGAATTATTCTTATTTTGCAGGTTTGTCCACTTGGGTTGGGCATCTTGTTTTGTTTGCATCTCTTCTATTTTTATATTTTTTGTAAGGCGAATTCAGCATCTCTTGTTATAGACATCATTGCACAGATAATTTGATCATCTTGTGTTATGATTTGGTTAAGAGCTCAGAAAATATGACGTTAGCATTATATGTTGGTAAGGATGAATAAAATTAAATGATTAGAAAATTATAAAAACAAAAAGTGTCTTAAAAAAATCTTCACCTTTGAATATGTCATACCAACAAACAACTTATATCTTACTAGCAATAAACTTACTTTTTTTTGGGTTAAATGCTAAGATCTATAAGACCAATATCAAACCTTGATTAAGTACATATAAAGCCTCATAGGTTATAAAATTAGAGATTATGAAAGAATGTGTTGAACCCTATAGTTTTGGTTAGGACAAACATATGGTGTCTAAGTGTTGAGGAAATTCTACTGACATTGGAGTTTGAAAAATAAATACACTCACATATATAGATTTTGGATCATTCCTCTCATTTCTAATTGGTTTTGAAATGGAGCATCAGAGGTTTAATATGATATTAGAGTCCATTACACCCAATGGCTCAATGCTCCGCATCACCCAAAATATGTCCATACTTCAATCCCAAAAAAAATATTCACACGAAGATGCGTGTTGAGAGAACTCTAGCCATATTAAAGTTTGAAAAATCAATACACTCATATATAATACAAAGTTCCAAATGCACTAATGTGTAGGACCAAGAGAATGTAAGCACATGTTATTGCTACGGTTGCACGTGTCAAAGACAATCACGAGCACAATAGAAATAAGGATATTAAACGCTCTTTCTACTAGCCGTTGTCCCTTTTGTCCTTTTAAATAATCTCAGTCGTTGATTTAGATTAAGAAGAGTCTGATGTCAACTTCCAACGCTCCTGAAAACAACATGAGAATAAAACAGCGTGTGAAAACTGTCACTGTAACGTATCTGTATTTTTCCTGTACTGAGCTCTGTTGCTTCAGTCTTCTTTAACAAAACACCCGGTATTGTTCACTAGGTCTACTGATCTGTAGAGTCTTGTCTTCACCTTACTGTCTTACTTGACTCTTAGAGGTTAGACTAATCATAACTGCACTTTGTTGACGTTGACCATCTGTAATTTGTTGTCTTGTCATCCTTTATCCTTCTGTCCTTGAGTCACGACCTTGCTGCCTTAATGAGATTGTTTTGTTTATCATCAATTTCTTAGGATCTGATTCAACAACTAAGTTCATGAGTAGAAGGTTGATAGAAGTCTTGGTGTTCTTATATGGTATGCTTGATGCCTCAACCTTTGACTTGCTTATGTCTCACCGTGCTTCTAATTGTGGGTTGCTGTTTGTCTTTGTTTTTATTGGCTTTGCTAGCTATCTCTTTGAAGTGTTCTGCTTTGTATTTGGAGCAACTCTCGCTTCATGGATTTTAGTGTAGTCTATATGGTATACAATTGAGTACTCATTACATGATCCAGTTGGTCAATAGCTTTCATTTCAATATCAAAGAGATAACGATTTATTCTTACATGGTTGCTTTGTACCAACGTCTAGGAGAAATAGTTTGGATGGTAAGCATCGATACATTGCACATCTAGATTTAATAGCTTTGTCATGAAACGTAGACCCTATCTGATACTTGATGTTTTTCTACAGACTGGCTATGGGTCACATAAGATTCTCGAGGTCAGTGAATCGGAATGCTGGGTGAGTTTTCTGCTAAATCAACAATTCTTCGGCATTTGTGATACCGTTAGTTGTTTGTAAGCATCAAATTCCTTGCTGAAGCAGCGAAACTTTGTGCTAGTGAAACTATAAAAACTGTAACACTACAACACTTGAAGTATTAGGATAAAGTTTTACTTCCTCGGTCAAAATCTCTTGGAGATTATTGACCAGCCTGATACAACACCACCAAAAGAGCCAGAGGACGACCTTAAGAAATGGAAGATCAAAATTGATAAGGCGATGTTCTACAGAGAATCAAAGACGCTAAGACACCCAAGGAAGCATGGAACACTGTAGCCACCCTGCTTTGCCAAAACAAATGATGTCCGACTTTAATAGCTGGAGAATGAGCTTATGTCAGTCTCACAGCGAGACTTGACGATAAGCTAATACTTCACTAAAGTGAAAGCTTTATGTGAAGAGATTAGTAAATTAGATCCAAAAAAATCCAATCAGTGATCCTCGTATGAGGAGGATCATTATTCACGGATTAAGACCGGAATTCAACGATCATGTTACAGCAACCCGTGGATGGGCTACTCAGCCGACTCTCACAGAACTGGAGAGTATTTTGACAAACCAGAAAGCTCTAGACATACAAATTTCTGGAGTCTCTATTAAGGAAGAAAGCACGGCTTTCTTTAGCAAAAAGAGAGGTACAGAGAAGAAATCCAATCAAGACACTCAACAGATGCAAGAAGCCACGTCAACGAGGAGGCTGGCAAAAGAAGTAGTTTCGGAGAAATCCTCAATCCAATAGAAACTCTAATCAAGGGGGAGCTCAAGGTGACGGACAAAGATGGCGTAGAAATAAAGAATGCTATAACTGTGGAAGAAAGGGACAGTTTGCTCATGACTGTAAGAGGAAATCTGAAAAAGGTAACTGTACTTCCTATAGTAAAAGCAAAGACAATACCGAAGAAGAGTGAGATTTTCAAGTATATCTGATGATAGAAGAACAAGAGCTCACAGCTTCTTGTATTACTGAACCCGTAGAAGAGTTTGCACTTGCACCTGTCAACAACGACAAGGTGATTTAACTTAACCTTAACTGAATCTTAGACTCGGGTTGTTCTAATCACATGAAGGAAGTAAGAAGAAGCTCTATGACGTTTCTGACAATAAAGGGAAGCGCGTGGTTGTCATCGCCAACAACTCAAAGTTGCGATTTTCAAATATACTTTTATTACCTTTATTAATGACTACTCGAGGTATGTGTGGGTATACCTCATAAAGGAAAAGTCTGAAGCATTGTCAATTCAAGACTTTCAAAGAAAACGTTGAAAAGGAGTTAAAAACTATGGTGCGATGTCTCCGTACTGATAACGAAGGTGAGTACACGACAAATGAGTTCAAGACTTTCCCACACTAAAATAATATCCGCAGGCAGTTGACTTGCCTAGACATGCCTCAGCAAAATAACGTTGTAGAAAGAAAGAATCGTCATCTAACAGAAACCTGCAAAAACATGCTATATACCAAAAAATATGCCACCACGTTTTTGGTCGGAATACATGAAGACCACGGCTCATGTCATCAACAGATTACCACTAATGAGGCTTGCGTTCTTGACACCGTTCGAGAAGCTCTGGAGATGAAGTCATTGGCGAGTCTACGGATGTGTGTGCTATGTGTTCGTCCCTTACCACCTTCGGAGCAAGTTTTACAAGAAGACGGTGCGATGTATCTTTGTAGGATACAATGATCAGCGAAAGAGATGGAAGTGTGTTGACCCCAACAAAGGTAAATGCTATCCGTCAAGGAATGTGGTGTTCGACGAAGCATCATCTTGGTGGGGTACACAGTCAGTCACTTTACCAGAGTCAAAAGTGATCGAAAAAATGCTGCAAGAAAAGTTGGACAAAGAGGAGGAAGCTACTCTTCATCCAGAAGTTCCTCTAGAACCTGAAGGTTGTGAAGGAGAGTCATCTCCTAACTCTTCAAGCAAGGGAAGCAGTCCCTGTCAAAGCAAAGTGTACAAGGTCAGAGAGGAGGATCAACCTACCCAAATTGAAGATGTAGAAGAAGATGTTGATGAAGAAGATGAGCACACAAAAAGAAAACGAAAGCATCGCTACTTAACCAGAGAGCGAAAAGCAAATCCCAAATATGTCAATCCAGCTCCTGTTAAAGATGACAATGCACAAGAGCAGAGTTCCTATTAGGAAGTAGTTCTAGGCAAGTAGTGGAGGCAAGCATGCAAGAAGAGATCAATACGCTGAATCAAAATGAGACTTGGGATTTAGTTTCAAAGCCAAAGTTCATACAAACCATCTCTTGCAAGTGGGTTTACAAGGTCAAAACCAAACATGATGGTTCGATCGAAAGTTATAAAGCTCGACTTGTTGCTCGTGGATTCTCACAGAAGAATGATCTGGATTTTGAGGAGACATTTAGTCGAGTGACCAAGATTATAACTGTTCGAGTTCTCTCAGCACTTGTCGCCACCAAGTCATGGAAGCTGTGGCAGTTGGATGTCAAAAATGCTTTCTTACACGGAGAGCTTGATCGTGAGATTTACAAAGGAGTAGGAGAAAGGGTTCGAGAGCATCACCTACCCTTCACATGTATGCAACCTAAAGAAGACACTCTATGGTTTGAAGCAAGCACCTAAAGTATGGTATGGGAAGATACTTGAGTTTCTTATCCAGAGTGGATACTCAGTTGCGCCAGCAGATTCCAACCTATTTATGAAGGTTCGAGGTGAGAAAATGACGGCGGTTCTTGTCTATGTGGATAGTCTTATCATGGAGACCATAAAGAGGAGATCAGAAAGACGAGAGAAAATCTGTTGGTTCGATTCCGGATAAAAGATCTTGGAGAGCTGAAGCATTTTCTCGGTCTTGAAATAGACCGAACCAAGAAGGGTATATTCTTGTGTCAGCAGGAGTATGCCAAAGATCTTCTGGTGAAATATGGAATGCTTGATTGCAAACCAGTTTCAACACTAGTAGTGCCAAATGCAAAGCTGTGTTCAGCAGAAGACAAGGGTCTCAAAGATGAGACTATTTACAGACAAATAGTGAGAAGCTTGATCTATCTCACTTTGTCAAGGCCTGACATTTCCTATGCAGTTGGATTTGTCGGCAGATTCATGCAAAATCCTAAGAAACCTTACTTAAAAGCAATGTGACAAATTCTTAGGTATGTCAAAGGAACTATTGAGTTCGGCATTCCATACAGGAAGGAAGGATATTCACAGTTGATCGGGTTATATGATGCTGACTATGATGGAGATCACGACACTCGACGATCAACTACTGTTTACATGTTCAACCTTGGATCAGGGATTATCTCTTCATGTAATAAGAGACAACCAACTGTGTCTTTGTCAAGTACAGGGACAGAATATCCTGCAGCTGCTGTGGCAGCATAAGAGTGTACATGGTTGATGTAGTTGATAGAGAATCTTCATCAACATATTGATTACACAAATTCAACTCTATTGTGATAATCAATTAACAATCTGGATGACAGAGAATCCAATATTTCATGCTCGAACTAAGCATGTGGAGGTTCACTATTACTTTGTTCGAAAGAAGGTACTTCAAGGGAAGATCGAGATGAAATATGCTAATACAAATGATCAACTTACTGATATCTTTACGAAGGGATTTAGCAGCGTTAAGTTTGATGAGTTCAGAACGCAACTTGGAACGAGGACTCGTTCAACGATGAAAAACATAGTAGTTGTTGAGGGGAAGTGTTAGAACATTCAATCTCCTACTCTATTTTTCATGTTCTTTCCATGGAGAAAGTTAGCTCTTTCTTTTACTATAAAAGGAGCTAGTCTCCTTTGCTAGAAATGCACTACAACAAGGAGTAGAACCAAGCACAGAACAATCTGGTTTAGGAATAAAGTGCTTTGCATTTTTAGAAATGTTTTGAGTGTTTTTAAATAAAATGTGGTGTAATTTGTGAGTGCTAAATATGATTTGAGTTTGGTTATTTTATTAAGTGTACAAATTTATAATATTCTATTCATATTAAAAATTATAATTCTCGATATATTTTGATTCCGACGATCCAATTTCTCAACATATTTACCCTTTCAATATTTTATTTTTCAACTCAATTGTCGTCCAAGGACACGAGTGGGTTTCAGGATGGTCAGGGACTGCCAGTTCGATGTGCAAAGCCAGTTACAGGAGCGGTACAAAAGAGTGCCGACAAGTTGCTGGGACCTTAGAATTGGTGTTCACATTATTTTCAATGATAAGTATCTTAAATTCTCGTTTTTATTTTTTGGTCTCTCCCCAATCATTTATGGTAGGGAAAGTGGGGATTGCTGTAGAATGCATAGTCATTGCCATGTTCTCGTTATTGTTGTGGTTAGATTTTGGTCTTTAATTATGATCAGTGGAGCTTCTTCAAGAATTATAGTTTCTGGGGCCACTAGTGTTCCCTGCGGCTTTCTCTTAATGCCCACTGAATTCATGAACTATCCGAAAACTTAAGGGATGGTTTGTGCCAGCTAATCTAACATACGATGATTAAGGGTATGCTTGACTTCTTTTTTAATATTTTGATTTGCAAGCTTCAATAGAGGCTACTTGTGTGGATTTCATAGTCTCGTCAGATTTATACAAGGTAGATAGCTTTGTCATAAATATAGTCGTTAAGTGATACTTGGTACATTTTGCAATCAGAAGCTCTTACGTATTAGTCGTCCCTTGGAATTGATTGATTAGTGACATATCGATTGTCAGATTTTTAGACTTGCAAGGCTTGTATGTTGTTGGCTTTATGTTCGATGCTCCATGTCCTACTCCTCCAAAAAGGTTTGGTAAAAGGATTTGGGGAAGTAAAACCCTCCGATAGACGAGAAATGCCTATAAACTCTATGAAAGGGACATGGCGCAAAGTCTCATCGATGTTATTATCTACAGATCCATATGTAACATTGAGCAACCCAAGCTATGTTATTTTGTGTATTTTTAAACCAGCTTCAGATGTTCTTCTGGGTCGAAGTTATAAATCGTACGACTATGTCAGGAGAGACAACATGGTTTCCTTGAATATCTTTCGATGGCAGTCCTGGTTTGAAATCCGTATTTTGCATGGGAAAAGCATATGTTCACTTCACAGTGCAAGTATATGTGTGTATGTGCTCCACACTCACGGGGTGAATTGAACCTTTCTTGTTGGATTGAGAATAGTTGGGTCCTTACCTTCCCAGCAGCTTTTCAAGGTCTTGAAAGTTCATAATTTGAATTCTTTTCTTCCTTATGTTTCTCGCCCTCAAAAGACGTGTTTTAACCTTTTCTGGGCTTGCTTATCTACTACCATATGTTGAGTGTTTCAATATGACTACTGATTCTAAGTGCATTTACTTATTCAACATTTTTTTTTTCAACCACAATTGTTGTGTTCCGAGGATACAAGGTGGGCCGGGGTGACCCTTTGACATGTACAACTACGTACAGGAGTGGTTCCGAGGAGTATCAGCAAGTTACAGGGCTGAGGTCGAGAAAGTGCAAGGTGCAGGGGAAGGGTTGGAAGAGCCTTGGGATGAAATCTGTGCTTTATGTAAAGTAGAAGGTGGGAGAATAATAAGTTGAGAAGGAGACAAGAGGATTTTGTGGAGAAGATTTGATTATATGATTGGCATTGTCAATATAACTCAAGCACAAACCCTTTTATAAGGATTACATGACCACTAATACATTGTACATAACCAAACTTGTTCATGAACCTATTTAATGAGATACTACGAATTCTAAGATGCATGAAAGTGGAAGGATACATGAATATAGCAAATACATGAATAAAAAAGTGCATGAACTAATCAAGTTTGCTTTTCCAACACTCCCCCTTAAACTTGATTTCTTTTGGTGACTCCGATCCATGCACATAATTGAACAAAATCTTCAAACTTTAGTGTCGTAGTCAAAATGTCAGCTACTTGATCAATGGTCTTCACATAAGTCAGCTCCAATTCTTTCTTCTCAGTATTCTCCCTTATGAAGTGAAACTTCGTGCCGATATGCTTGCTTCTGTCATGAAAGGTTGGATTCTTTGTCAGAAAAATAGCATATTTGCTGGTGCAATAAGTCTTAGTAGCCTCCCATTGTGGAATGTGAACCATCTTCAACAACTTTCTTAGCCAAATTACATGACACGCAAATGATACAGCACAACATATTCGACTTCACATGTAGAAAGAGTCACAATGATTTGTTTCTTTGAACTCAAAGTGATAGCAATATTACGCATGAGAAAGAGATAACTTGTCGTGCTCTTTCTATCATCAACATCGTCACCCTAATCACTATCGCAATAGTTATAAAGCTTAAAGTTTTCTGAGAAGGAGTATAATTCAAGCCATAATCAAGAGTACCTCTAATGTAGCGTAGCAGCCACTTTGCCATCTTCATGTGAACCTCCGTTGGTGACTCCATAAGCCATTGGTGCCTGCTTAAACCCATATGATGCCTTCTTCAATTTGAAGACTTTATCTTCATGCCCTTTGATGATGTGCCCCAACGATTGTTGAACATAAACTTCTTCTTCAAGATAACCGCTAAGAAAGCAGATTTCACGTCCATTTGACAAATCTTCCATCTTCTTTGAGCCGCCATGGAGATCACAAGACGTATGGTCTAAAACCGAGCAACTGGGGCAAATATTTCATCATAGTCAATGCCATGCTTCTGACTATAGCCTTTTGCAACGAGTCTCGCCTTGAACCTTTCAACATTTCCATCAGCACCCTTCTTCACCTTATACACCCGTTTCACACCAATTGCCTTCTGTCCTTCTGGAAGAGTTGCTAACTCGCAAGTTTTATTCCTTTCAATCGTCTGAATATCTTGGTCTATTGCATCTCTCCATTTTCCATCTTGAGTCGTTTCTTCAAAATTCAATGGTTCAGTGTTAACAAAAAAGACAAAAGAGGGAAGAATTATTAACCACCTCTGTTTCTTCATAAATCTCCCGAAGGCTCTAGTACGTCTTGGAGGAGAATCTTCATCTGATGACTCTGAGTGATTAGAAACACGAGGAGTGAGGCACATGATCACCTTCTTGTCTTCTTTCTTCTTCCAAAGGAAAGACAACGTACTCATCATCATAAGTGACATTCCATTCCCATGAGCTTCCTTCATTGAACTCTGCATCTCTGCTTATCATAATCTTCCCATTGGAAGGATTGTAAAACTTTAATCCTTGGATGACGAGCCATACCCAATAAAGACAAACTTGTGACTCTTCTCATCAAGCTTACTTCTCGTCTCATCTGGGACATGAATGTAAGCAATACTGCAAAAAACATGCAAGTGAGAAACACTAGGTTTCGTACCACTCCATGCTTCTTGTGACGTCATCCCCTGAATGCTTCTGGATCGAGAAAGATTAGACAGATAAACAGCACATACAACAGCTTTAACCCAAAACTCTTTCGGCATCTTCTTGCTCTTGAGCATGCTTCGAACCATGTTGGGAATAGTTCTATTCTTCCGCTCTACAACTCCGTTCTATTGCGATGATCTTGGAACGGTGAGAAAATGACGAATATCATTTTTCTCACAGAAGCTTTCGAACTCTTTGGAAGTGAACTCTCCACCTCGATCGCTTCTCAAATCTTGGATAAAACACCCGTTTTCTTTCTCCATCCGCGCTTTGAATTTGAGGAATGCTCCAAAGACATCACTCTTTGCCTTCAAAAAAAAAATAGACCCATGCTTTATGAGAGAAGTCATCAATAAAGAGTAGGAAATAATTAGCTGTACCATATGATGAGGGCTTGATTGGTCCACACACATCGGCATGAACAAGATGAAGTGGCCTTGTTGATCTTGATGTAGCCTCCTTTGGAAAATTTCTCCTCGTTTGCTTCCCATAAAGACAGCCTTCACATAACTGGTTGGGATGACAAATCTTCGGTAGTCCATTGACAATCTTTTCTTCTGTCAAAATCTTCTAGTCTCCAAAATTCAAGTGACCTAATCTCAAATACCAAAGTTAAGAAGTATCTTCTACACAACTCTTCAAGCATCTTGGATGATCAACTTGAACATTGAGCAAGAACATCCTGTTTTTCTCCATGTGCACCTTCGCTATCAACTTATGAGATCCATCTCTCAAGAAAAGATAACAATCTTTCAAGTGAATATCATACCCCATCTCAAGTAATTGTCCCAAACTCAGAATATTAGTTTTCAAAGTTGGAACATAATAGACTTGAGAAATCAAAAGATCACTCCCATTTTTGACCTGGATCAGAACATCACCTTTGCCTTTGATATGCACTTTGGTATCATCACCAAAGATAACGTTGCCCTTCGTCGACTCATCAGAGTTGAGAAGATCTCCTTATTCCCAGTCATGTGATTAGCGACGCCAGTATCAAGATACCACACTCCTTTGTACTTCTTTTCTTTGCTCACCAACAACAGCAGCAATTCTTCTTCTTCCTTAGCTTCAGCATAATGGACTCTCTCTTTATTGTCAGCGTCGGTACTTCTGCATTCGGAAGCATAATGGCCAAACTTTTAGCGAGAGTAGCATTGAACATTAGGCTTTCTGTACCTTCTTCCACCACCTCTTGATGGGCCATAATTTCCACGTCCTCGTGATTGATGATTTGTCCCTTGATTAGAACTTTGTACTTCCATTCACGACCATGACCTTGATTTCCTCCTCGACCATGGTTACGACCACGACCTCTTCCTTGAGACCATCCTTTTTCTTTCTCTTGATCTTCCAAAGAGACATTGGTTTGGAGAATTTGGGCTGTGGGTTCTCCCTTCTTCTTCAAGCTTTCGTCATATGCTTGCAACGACCCTATGAGTCGATCCACGATCATAGTCTCCAAGTTGTTTAACTCTTCGATCGCCAAACCAATTAGCACAAGTTTTGAATCAAGAAATCTAAGAATCTTCTCCACAATATGAACATCATCAAACTGCTTCATTTGATGCGCCACGGATGACACCCTTGTGAAGTAGCCAGACACATATTCGGACTCCTTCATGTGTAAGGATTCAAACTCACCTCGAAGAGTTTGAAGGCGAACCTTCTTCACTTTATCAACTCCTTTAAAGTAAGTTTCCAAAATCTCCCAAACCTCTTTAGCCTTCATTGTTGACACAACCTTCTCAAACATGATTTCATTTAATCCTATGTGAATAATGTCAACTTTGCGATTATTCTGCAAAGTGTTCCTTTGGGCTTGATTCAAAGCCCCTTCATTCTTTGGCTCATCATAACCTTTCTCGACTACCTCCCACGCTTCTTGCGAACCAAACAACACCTTCATGCATATGCACTAATGTTCATAATTCTCCTTTGTAAGTTTTGGAACAGCCAAAGGAAAAAAACTATTCATCTTCGAAACCTGTCTTTGATAGCACTTTGTTGTAAAATAGAAGGTGGGAGAATAATAAGTTGAGAAGGATACAAGAGGATTTTGTGGAGAAGATTTGACTATATGACTTGGCTTATCAAAACAACTCAAGCACAAGCCTTTTTTTAGGGATTACATGACCACTAATACATTGTACATAACCAAGTTCATGAACCTAATTGAGATACTATGAATCCTAAGATGTATCAAAGTAGAAGGATACATGAATATAACAAATACATCAATAAGAAAGTGCATGAACTAATAAGTTTATTTTTTCCAACCGTGCTGCGCTTGACAAGGAACTGGAGAAGTACTTAGTCGGAGCATGGGAGGGGCATGAAGTGAAATTTGGCTGTGTTCTCTTGTGCGCCAAAATTAAATCTGTTGACTTCTTCTGACTTTGGTTGTCATTTCTGGAGCAAGAACCAATAATTGATTTATTTGGGCTATGTCACTCAAGTGTTAGGTTCATCTTGGGATTTTATTCGCATTATCTTTAATGGCAAGTATCCTTAATTCTCGTTTTCAGTTTGTCACTCATGGATCCATTATGTTGAAGGCCTTTGAATGCGATGGCAGGGCGAAGTTCTTCTTACTCCTGTTGTGGGATTTTTCTGTTTCTTTTCTTTAGTTTTATGACCAAGCAGAGCTTCTTTAAGTAATACGGTCGCAGGGGCTAGTGGCGTTATTTGCAATATCCGGATTGTGCTCGTTGAAACCATGAACTGTCCCTAAATCCAACATGACTGAATTGTGTAATTTGATGGACGTTCATTAGGTGTCTGTTTCCCTGATTTTTTAGGTTTTGAAATTGTTTTGCAAGTGTATCTCTGTTCCTTCGTGGAGACTGATTCTCAAAGACGTGGCTGATGAGAAATGTGGTTGGACAATGCGGAGTGGAGGCAGGATTCAGTTCTGCGAAGACCTGTGGATTGGTTCAAAGCCGCTGCAATCAAATTCTCCGAGGCTCTACGGTATTAGTTTGCAGCAGAACAAAGTAATCAATGGATTTGGTGTTTGGGACGATGGTTTTGGAGGTGGCAGTTTGTGTGGCGTTGCTCATGGTTTGTCTGGGAATCGGAATGCTTGGACTCTTTAATGCTGTTGCCGGAGGGTTGCTCCAAATTTAGAGGTTAATAACAGGTTAATTCGTCATTTTAGTCCCGACGGCATTTACACAGCAAGGTCTTATTCCTTCGAAGGTGTGGAATGAGTGTTTAGCATGGTGGGGGTATTTGTCATGTTTTACCGCAGACTATGGGATTGCTATCATGAATGGGCTACTGTTTCCGTGTCTCGATAATAAAGGAGAAGCATAAGATTTGAATTTCGCTCTTATTTGTTGTGGTGTGTACAATTTAAAAGAATAGGAGTGTCTTCGAGAGTAACGAACCGAGATGGCCCGAGTTGACGGGATGGAGATGGTTGGAGTTGTGACAGGATTCGGAGTGATCTTGGGTTAGTTTTGCTGGAGTTTATCCTTTCGTATGGTTTCTTTGCATTTTGGTTACTGTGCCTTGTTTTGGTCACTGTCTTGGGGTTTTGCCAGGCCTGTATGTGATCCTATGTTTTGGGATCCTTGTGGCGATGACCATGTCTGTGCTGTAACTCAATCATCTACTACTAAAAAATACAGATGATTGTTTTTGGAAATTGCATAGGCTACTCATATAGTTTTAGCAGGGATTTTGTTATGCACTGTCAACTATTTTTTTGACATAGCTTATTCCTGGTATGCAAATTTGATCGTTTATTATCTTACACATTTTGGTTTTGAAAATGTTTAATGTTATTTTACAAACATTAGCATCTGTCAGTTGCTCAATGCTTACTATTGCATTTGTTAACTAGTGTATATGACAAAATTGGGAAATCCCATCTTGTGCACCAGCACAATTTCATACATATAGCAACCTCCTACCTTGGCTCGCCATTCTCGTGTCAAGAATTATGATATACTAACTCTTAAATCGAACGTTCTTATTAATTTGTGTAACACACTTGCATGTAGTGCACGCTCGCTGCAGGTTGCATGCCTTGGCCGATGAAATATTTGAAAAGATTGAAGATAATAGATCAAGAAAAAGAACAACACACAACACACGAATTTACATGGAAAATCCTGAGTATCGAGAGAAAAATCCAAACCACGGCCCATGCGTCTTATGCATGGCTTGCAGAGGCCACGCGTGCTCGATGACTTTAGTTTAGCAAGATGCACGGTCCGGTGCAATACGCACGACTTCCCCAGACCGTCCTCAGTGCCTCACTGGACACCATCTGCAGGCATGGCCATGCGTCATATGCATGGCCCATGCTAAACACCTTCGACTTTCTATTTTTTTATGTTGTTTTCTTCACATAATAACATAAACATGGGTTTACATCATATTAGATAACCTGTGGACCCTGGTCCGCTCATCGGGAAGCACTAGAACCCCATACTGACTCAGCATAACGCACATTTGTCGAAGATATGAAATAGTCGACAACCTCAACATCATTTATATAAGAACAGATAACGTATCGATGCTAACTATAGCCAAAATCTCAAAATACACTACCTAGCAACATGACCTATCGTTTCTTTTTCGAATTGTTCTTCAGTTATAAGTTACAAACATCACGGAATGTTAACCATTCTCGGGAATTGGAAATTAGTTTCATATATACTTGAGAACTGACATCATATAGTTGGTTTTTCCTTTCTTCATTGTATTTCGATAGAAGCTGGCTTCTAGTTTTGTCATATAAACACAGCTTTGACTGGTGATTTGTTTAATTTCTGGCCTCTTCTTAAATTAAATCCATAAATATTTATGGATCTCTAAACATGTGGGAGTATTCACGTGAAAATAAGCACACACAATATGTCCAAAGTGGAACACGAGTTACATGACCATCCTGATTCCTTAAATTTTAAGATTTCTTTACGCATCGCTGCAGTGATATGTAAATGCCTAGTGATATTGTCAGTTTTTACATAGAAAATGCCTTATTTGGCATATAAGAGATATCAATCACCTAACTAGTATAGCACTGCAGATAACTTCGATAAATACATAGAACTACTGATACATCATGAACGCAACGGATGCTCAACTATTCTTGGGAACTGGAAATTTAGACCATATATATGAGACCGATGGCATATCGGCGCTAGCTCTAGTCAAAATATAAAAGGCACTAGCTAGCAAGGCGAGTTTTACACCTTTTACCTATCTTTTCTCTTCAAATAGTTTTACACTTATATGTCACAAACTTAACAGATTTTAAACCATTCTCGGACGGAATTGGTTCCATAGATACGAGAACTAATAACGTATTGGTTGTAGCTCTAGCCAAAACCTCAAGAAACACTACCTAGCAAAGTGAGTTTTTCCTGTTTTTCAAATAGTTCCACTTGTTATTGGTTTTTCGTTCTTTATTGTATTTCGATAGGAATTGCTTTTAGTTTTGTCAAATAAACACAACATGGATTCGTAATTTCTTACCTCTTCTTAAATAAAATCCATTATTTTTTACGGAACTCTAAACATGTGCGAGTATTCACGTGAAAATAAGCACACTCGAGATGATCCAAAAATGGAACACGAGTTACATGACCTTCCTGTTTCCTTAGATTTTTAAGATTTCTTTACGCATCATGGTGACATATTTTGTCGTTTTTACATAGAAGATGTCGTGCATGGCATATATGAGATATCAATCTCCTATCTCGTTTTAGCGTTACAGATAACTCCGATGAATACATAGAAACTGTCGATACGTTGCAAACATAACGGACTCTTAGCTGTACTCGAGAATTGAAATTTTTCCATGTATAAAAGAACTGATAGCGTATCGGTGCTTGCTCTAGTCAAAATATCGAAACACATTACCCACAAGGTGAGTTTTACGCGTTTTACCTATCTTCTTCTTCATAAATTTCTAAACTTACACGTTACAAACGTAACGGATCTCGAAAACTGGGAATTGGTTCCATATATATGAGAACTGATAGCACACTGGTGGTAGCTCTACCCAAAATCTCAAGAAGCAGAACAGCAAGGTGAGTTTTTCCTATCTTTTTCTTGTTCAATTAGTTCTCCACTTATTGTTTGAATTTGTTTCTTTTATCTTATTTTCAGTGGGAGTTCGTGTTTGGTTTTGTCAAAGAAATACAGCATTGATCTGTGATTTGTTTAATTTATAGTTTTCTTAAATTGATTCCATAAACTTCATGGAATAGCTTAGCTGTTAACTCACTCAAGATGTAGTGAAACTGCAGGAAAATTCAAACTGTTGGAAATCTCTATAAATTTCTCTTTGAATTTTATCAAGAAAACTAAGCTACAGTACAACTTGTTCTTAATGAATAAGAATTTCAGAACCCAAATATCAAACAGATGGTTTATTTATTTGATTTATTTATTTTTGCAGAATTCCCACTCTCTGAAATTTTCCTGTTTTCCTGAAATTACTCTTTTCACCATATTTCATCTGACACCCAATTCAATACGCTCGATGGAATAGTTGAAATCGTCATTGATGAATTTCCCATCTTCAATTTTCTCTTAATGCAAATACTTATCTGAATTTCCTCAGCAGTTCCTTGAATACTTAATTACTTATACATGAGCTTCCTTTGATGCCTTGGCTATCTTCTGTCCTGTTATAACTCGAGAATCGCTATACTAGAGTCATTATAACTCCAAAGATAACTTGACATATATGATTTGTTAATTATAAAACAGACAATAACTGTATTGAATACAAAGAAACAATTGATACGTTTCGTACGTACTGGATTCCTTGCCAGTCTCTTTATGGTAGCCCAGGCTGATACCAAAAGAGCTTTTCTTACCTTTAAACCAAAACTTCTGCACTCATTTTATCCCCGTCCTTTCATTGACAGGAATTGGCAGTTGGTTTTGCTAAATAATCACCGTATTAAATTGTGATATGTTTATTTTCTTCAGTTCAATCTTAAATTCATTGAAGTCATCATAGAATACATATCCATCAGCATGTCAAAGCGGCTTTTATGAACTTGGCAATATGATCAATCAACCACAACACAGACCGTAACTGCTGTAGGAATTCATAGAACTGTTAATGCGTTACGCTCGTAACGGACTCTGATCGTTCCTTAGAACAGGAATTTTGTTCCGTCTAGCACTATACATGAGAATCAATAGCCTTTTGTTGTTAGCCATTGCCAAAACATCAAGAGACATTAGCTAGCAAGGTACTGAGCTTTGCTTATCCTTTTTTTTTTCTTTTAATTTAGTACTTCTGCGTCATTCTTCCACTTCTTCTACCACTTCTTTGAGAAATTTGCATCTGGTTTTGTCAAACAAGTTTGTAGCTTTTTTCATTTTTTCATTTTTCTTATTTTCATAGAACTCATCGAAGAGTTACCCGAGGTCTCGCTCAATACACGCGATAGGCGCATATAGTCAGTTCACATAATATGATAGTGGCTCGCTCTCTTTGCTTGTTATGATGTTGTATAACTTAAAAATGTGCGCCAGAGTCATTACGATGCAAAGCTGTGTTGTTTTCATCAGAGAGTAGAGTAGGAGTATGATATATATTTGGTTGAAAGGAAATTTTCACTTGATTGACATATAATTCGCGATCTCTATATAAAAGTTTTCCTTCTGTTATTTGCTTTTGTTAAGCATTAAGCTACTGATATTTGATAAACTATATTTGAGTATTCTCATAAAAAATTTCAAGAGACATAATAGCGTTGTCAAAAAAAAAAAAGAAAAAAAAAAGAAAAAGAGAAACAATAAAATTAAATAAAATTGATAATGAAAGATCTCATAAGCCAAATATAATATGGGATCTATAATTATTTCCCAATATTCACTTTCCTAATTTTTTTTTTAAAATCTCCTTTTTTTGATCCAATACCCAATTGAGATACTCAAAATCGCCATTGAAGAATTTGCATCTATAATTTTTTCCTCTGAATGCATGCGCTCACCAGTGTTTCTTGACCAGTTATTTTTCCCCTCGAGGTGTTGAACGAAAGTTTTCTGCTTTTTCCTAGGTTTGTGTTATTTCGTTCCTGTCCAGATCTGCCTTGTTTCTTGTCGGTTGTCCTATAGTTTACCAGCTATGATCATACTGTGTCACTTTTACGTGGTGAACATTATTGACCGCTAGATGCTTTCTTTATAAAGGACTTGTGTGCATTGTTTGAATAGGATGGTTTTTATTGCACAGGACTTAAACTTTGTAGGGATTAGATACTTCTGTGTAAACATGATTCGACTCCCTCCTCGGTTCAACCCTGACTCATAAAACCTTGGTTAATTTGATATTCTGTGTCAATTAAATGCACTAATTTCGGCCTTTTGGTTAAGTTCTTTTGTATTGCTCCTACATTATCCGCTCTATGGACGATTGGTTAATGACATGATAGAGCTCGTGAGTTAAGTGGTTTCGAGTCTTTCGACATGGCTATAACTGTGACTAAGTTCATGGTATCATGTCCATTGTTTGTGCTAAGAAAGAAATCCCACCGCTCTATGGTTTTTGTCTGTTAGGTTCACTAGCTAAACTGCGTCTTCCAGTCAAAGTACCCTGCAATAAGGGATCAAATACTCCCGCCAAATTCTTCTTCCATGAACCAGATGCCGGTAAAGAGGAAACGTGGGCGACCAAGGAAAGAAAAGGGCCTGCCTCTACTTGCAAGTCCAGTTATTGTTCATCCTACGTTACAGGCACCCTGCGTCTTAGTACAAGCAGAGAAATCAACTGTAGTGCCTTCAGGTTATCCTGACAAAGGAAAAGCTGCTGCTGAAGCTGATCAATCAGCGGTCGATGGAGATGCAAATGGCAAAGATATGGTCGGACAGGTAGTTACCGTTCTGAAGACAGTTTTTAGAGTTTGGTTCAATCGTTAGTTAAACTTTTTCGACGTATGCTTAGTAATAATAACTGTTGAAAAAGTTGAATATTTTGTTTAGTGTTTAAGCGCTTTGAAGTGGCAAACTGATTAAACAATAAATTATGATCTTGCAGGTGGTTACTGGAATAGTGGAAGCTGCCTTTGGCGAAGGGTACCTTCTCACTGTAAAGGTTGACGACGCGTACATGAGAGGCGTCGTATTCCACCAAGACAAGATCGTTCCTGTCACTCCCGAGAACGACATTGCTCCTAACGTGAAGATGTACACGAGGAAGCAGCTCTCGACGGAGTGGGCAGACTTGCAAATTGAGAAGCAGAAGAGTCATGACTCTTCCTGTGAGCTGCCTAAAGAAGATAGCGAAAACAGGTCAGATAAGAACGAAGGACTGGTATTGGTTCCAATCCAAGTGGATGAACCCGAGCAAGCACCAAGTCAGCCCTCTGGCTTGGATACAAATGCTGAAAAACAAACAATCGATCTTGATGACGAGAGTTCAAATCAGGAGGGAGTACCTGAGCATATGCACCAGAAAGATACGCTGCAAAGCGATGTTAGCCTAGATCAAAGCTCGGGTAGGATAGAAGATAAAGGGATCAATGCTGAGGGTGGGAAAGCTGAAGCCAACCGAGCTCAAAATGAAGTCACCATGATGCTCGTAGATGACCAGCACGATATGACTATCAAGAGCAATGACGGTTTAACGGAGAATCGAGAAGGTGACAGGCATAGGCTTAGCAATGAGGTTGGCTCGGAGCTGAAACAGAATCAACTCCCTGGTTTGCAGGAGGAAATAGTCACAAACACCTTGCAAGAGTCCCAGGCGGAGGCAATGGAACTCCAACAAAGTGCAAGTGTCGGCAAGGAGGCGACAATGAACAGTGGAAATGAAGACTTATCACATGACGTCGAGAAACCCAATCAGCAATGACAATTTAAAGTTAAAAGTTCCGATTAGACAGAGTGTAAACTTTGACTTGTCATCTCATACCAATCAAATAATTTTATGCACCAGTCTTCTAGCATTTTATCAACTATAATATCCAAGTCGTTGTCATTTTTTACTTCCGTCCCAAAAAGATTGCACTATTTCGATAGAAGGTTTGATTGATATTGCGGGACGATCAAATTTTATTTTTTTTAAAATATCGTGAAACATCAATGATAGTAAACATTAGTTCTATAATTATGGACGGATTGAAAATATAGTAAACATTAAGGACCGAAAACTCATCAAATTATAAATTGAATAATAAATGAAAGGATAAACGTTGTAATAAAGGAGGCAGTAACTTTTATCCATGGTAGGACAGGAAGAGATTAGTTTTCGGTTTCTCATATTTCGGTCAGTTCCATGACTATGTTACTGCGCGCTCGAAACCCCTTCTAATAATCTGCGATCATTTACGATGACAGGATTTTCATCTCCGAATTCGGCTCCAAACAGACGCCGAAATCGAGGGTCTGACTCGATCTAGGGTTTTGAGTTCAAGTATGTGTTGAAATCAATGGCTGAGGCAGTGGATGAATGATACAAACAGACGCCGATCATCACTCGATTCTATCTTGCAGCACCGCCGCTTGCTCACTCGACGTATGTGGGCTTCGTTGTCTATCTTCTTTCTCTTATTGTTTGATTGGTTAATGTTTGTGGTTTTTGGTATGCTAGTGTTTTTGTGGGGTTTTGAATTGGGTTTTGTATGGGAGTGTTGGGGTTGATATATGGTTTAATGGGTTCGTAGTTTTAGATTGGTGTATTCGAGTTCGGGTCTTGTGATTCGAGTTTATGATCTGCTGCTACTTGATTCCACGTAACAGTTCAGCGAAATTGGACTGATCTTATATATGATTATTATGGTTTCAAGTGCCAAGTAGAATGTCGATTATGACTAATTTTCATTGTGGAGATGCTTCGGGTTTGATTTAAACCAGAGAAATTCCTTTCGAGCTGTTAAACATTAGAGTTGTACTAGAGTTCTGTTATAGGTAGGATACAAAATGCCAAAACAAAATGGATGGTTCTGCTATTGTCAATAATCTTTGGGTACTGGTTCAAGTTTTGTGTATAAACAAGAGACTTTGTGTTTCGTCATTTGGTAATGTTAGGGTACTAAAGCGTCTTAGAGATGGACTTGTATGTAGCTCATGCTTAGGTATAGTTCCCTTGTTAGCTTCTTTCGGTGGTACTAGGGCAAACATGGTGATTTTCTAATGGAGAGGCCAGTATCAGGATTCTGTACAGATTCATATGGTTTCCCACGTTGATTCCTTTATGCTTCCAGTTTTTCTTTTGCAACTGAGAATAATTGTTCATGCTTGTGGTTAATCGATCCGAACAACTTATATTTGGATCCACGATTGTGATGAAACAATGTCAGTCCTGTCGGCTAATCTGTATTTCTTGTACTTCTTGAAAATGCATGTTTTTTCTTCTGCTCTCCCTTTTCATGGCATGTAATTTTTATGGCTTGTGTGAATAGGCCAATTTGTAAAAATATTGATGGGAAATTTTTTTTAGGAAACTATGGCCAACTAAAATAGAATGAGGAAACTAAGGCCGCAGAATGTATGGACAATAAGGACACGATATGTGTGTTTACAAAGAACACTAACATAGTGTTCAATGCTAAAATTTGTGTATTTTTCCAAAAAAGCAACTGAACACTAACATTATGTTCCTTTATGCGAACACTAAGATAGTGTTCAAAATCTCACAAAACACAACTATGTTTCACAGGCCACTTCTTTCTCTATTACCATTTTTAGGTTCCAAGTTTCTTACATACAATCATTAGTAACGATATCCACTGTTTAGCACTTATAAATTGTTTGCAGTGGGAGTCCGATAATTCAAATAGTACATCTTGCCAGAATTCTTTAAATCGACGATAGTCTTTGAGGCGAATAATGAGAGGACGAAGAAAAGAACAAAGTTGAGGATAAGCTGGATAGAGAGGATGGAGGGAAGAACATAGTCGTGAACAAGGTGGATAATGGGGAGGCTAGTGGTGGCTTCGGCCGTTATATATCATGTTGGACGGGGAAAGGAAGAAGGGAGGAGATTAATGAGAAAATGGCGTGAGTGGGAGCATAAGAACTAGGGTTAGGTTAAGTTATGATATGTTTTTCTATGTAAAGTGGATAAAATTTAAAAGATGGTTCTTCTTCAGAAATTAAAAAAAGACAGGTATTTCTTGGGAAATAATTCTACTAAGTGGTATCTTTAGTTAAGTTTTTCTTTTAAAATGACTACAATTGTAAATTTATAATGTTTTAGTAATAACACATTGTCTAATCTCTGTGCAGAGCACGAGACTCTCCTTTGTCATTGTAATTAGTAATTACTCCAGTTGAAAGTTCTTCTCATGTTTATATGTACTCTTTATTCTCACTAGATGTCGTCTAGCCTCGCATTGGTCCAGAGTGTTTATGGTTACCCATAAAACTATTGTTCCATAGAATCTCGGTCAAATGCATTTAACTATTTTTAAGTATCTTACTAAAATTGCTTAGTCTTAGGACCGGGCTAAAGTGGAACACATGCAATCCCGCTCTTCATGTCAAGATATTGCTTGCTTTAAACTTCCCGGCAACGGCCTGCACGAATTTAAAACGTGTCTTGACAATTAAGGCTTATAACTTATAAATCATCATCTTGTCTTCCCCACAGCCGACGTGGGAAAATAACACCCAACAATCATCCCCCACACATCGGGCCTATACATTATGGGCCTTCGCTAATGCGTAATAAACCGTGTGCCAAACCATCATGGAACTCCATCATGGGCCTCGCTCTCATGGCATTGTCATTATGATGGAGTACATTAGTGGACTCAGCAAATAGGCCTAAGGGGCATCGGTTATATTGGGCTAAACCTGAGCTATAATACCGCTTCTTGGGATCGGGTCAAGATGGAACACATGCAAGCCCACTCTCGATGCCAAAATATTGTCTGCTTTGGCATTCAGCAACGGCCCGCACGGATTTAAAACGTGTTTTAACAATGAATGTTTGTTATTCATCTTTTAAACCATCATATTGCCTCCCCCACAGCCGATGTGGGAAACTAACACCCAACACATTGTTGATATTAATTGATTTTATAAATCATGACATATAAACCACCTTTGGCTTGATGATGAACTATAACAAAAGCTCGTTAGTTATGGCTGGTATTTCTGAAAAAAGGAAACAAAAGGTGTTGGATGTAATGTTGATCAATAGGGGTTGACTTCCATGCTTAGAGATGTTAGGGTACTAAAGCGTCTTAGAGATGGACTTGTATGTAGCTCATGCTTAGGTATAGTTCCCTTGTTAGCTTCTTTCGGTGGTACTAGGGCAAACATGGTGATTTTCTAATGGAGAGGCCAGTATCAGGATTCTGTACAGATTCATATGGTTTCCCACGTTGATTCCTTTATGCTTCCAGTTTTTCTTTTGCAACTGAGAATAATTGTTCATGCTTGTGGTTAATCGATCCGAACAACTTATATTTGGATCCACGATTGTGATGAAACAATGTCAGTCCTGTCGGCTAATCTGTATTTCTTGTACTTCTTGAAAATGCATGTTTTTTCTTCTGCTCTCCCTTTTCATGGCATGTAATTTTTATGGCTTGTGTGAATAGGCCAATTTGTAAAAATATTGATGGGAAATTTTTTTTAGGAAACTATGGCCAACTAAAATAGAATGAGGAAACTAAGGCCGCAGAATGTATGGACAATAAGGACACGATATGTGTGTTTACAAAGAACACTAACATAGTGTTCAATGCTAAAATTTGTGTATTTTTCCAAAAAAGCAACTGAACACTAACATTATGTTCCTTTATGCGAACACTAAGATAGTGTTCAAAATCTCACAAAACACAACTATGTTTCACAGGCCACTTCTTTCTCTATTACCATTTTTAGGTTCCAAGTTTCTTACATACAATCATTAGTAACGATATCCACTGTTTAGCACTTATAAATTGTTTGCAGTGGGAGTCCGATAATTCAAATAGTACATCTTGCCAGAATTCTTTAAATCGACGATAGTCTTTGAGGCGAATAATGAGAGGACGAAGAAAAGAACAAAGTTGAGGATAAGCTGGATAGAGAGGATGGAGGGAAGAACATAGTCGTGAACAAGGTGGATAATGGGGAGGCTAGTGGTGGCTTCGGCCGTTATATATCATGTTGGACGGGGAAAGGAAGAAGGGAGGAGATTAATGAGAAAATGGCGTGAGTGGGAGCATAAGAACTAGGGTTAGGTTAAGTTATGATATGTTTTTCTATGTAAAGTGGATAAAATTTAAAAGATGGTTCTTCTTCAGAAATTAAAAAAAGACAGGTATTTCTTGGGAAATAATTCTACTAAGTGGTATCTTTAGTTAAGTTTTTCTTTTAAAATGACTACAATTGTAAATTTATAATGTTTTAGTAATAACACATTGTCTAATCTCTGTGCAGAGCACGAGACTCTCCTTTGTCATTGTAATTAGTAATTACTCCAGTTGAAAGTTCTTCTCATGTTTATATGTACTCTTTATTCTCACTAGATGTCGTCTAGCCTCGCATTGGTCCAGAGTGTTTATGGTTACCCATAAAACTATTGTTCCATAGAATCTCGGTCAAATGCATTTAACTATTTTTAAGTATCTTACTAAAATTGCTTAGTCTTAGGACCGGGCTAAAGTGGAACACATGCAATCCCGCTCTTCATGTCAAGATATTGCTTGCTTTAAACTTCCCGGCAACGGCCTGCACGAATTTAAAACGTGTCTTGACAATTAAGGCTTATAACTTATAAATCATCATCTTGTCTTCCCCACAGCCGACGTGGGAAAATAACACCCAACAATCATCCCCCACACATCGGGCCTATACATTATGGGCCTTCGCTAATGCGTAATAAACCGTGTGCCAAACCATCATGGAACTCCATCATGGGCCTCGCTCTCATGGCATTGTCATTATGATGGAGTACATTAGTGGACTCAGCAAATAGGCCTAAGGGGCATCGGTTATATTGGGCTAAACCTGAGCTATAATACCGCTTCTTGGGATCGGGTCAAGATGGAACACATGCAAGCCCACTCTCGATGCCAAAATATTGTCTGCTTTGGCATTCAGCAACGGCCCGCACGGATTTAAAACGTGTTTTAACAATGAATGTTTGTTATTCATCTTTTAAACCATCATATTGCCTCCCCCACAGCCGATGTGGGAAACTAACACCCAACACATTGTTGATATTAATTGATTTTATAAATCATGACATATAAACCACCTTTGGCTTGATGATGAACTATAACAAAAGCTCGTTAGTTATGGCTGGTATTTCTGAAAAAAGGAAACAAAAGGTGTTGGATGTAATGTTGATCAATAGGGGTTGACTTCCAGTCAGATATCTAGGTGTACCTCTAACTGCTCAGAGGCTAAGTGCTAGGTTGTATAAGGGGCTGGTTGATAAGATTACTCAACGGATCACAAGTTGGAATGCCCATTTCCTAAGTTATGTTGGTCGTATACAACTCATTAAGAGTGTGCTTATAGCTGTGGATGCTTATTGGGCTCAAGTGTTCATTTTACCTAGGGCTGTTATTGCGGATGTGGAAAAACGTTGTAGGGGCTTCCTTCGGACAGGTAATGCTAATGAGTCTCATAAGGCTGTGGTGGCTTGGCATGATGTTTGTAGGGAGAAAAGAGAAGGAGGTATTGGTATTAAACAGCTGAGCAAGTGGAATGTTGCATTTCTCTTCAAGAGCATATGGTCCATTGAAATGAAATCTGATTGGTTATTGATAAAGTGGCTGAACGAGTATTATCTGAAACATAGCTCTTTGTGGGAACGTGTTCATAGACTTGGTTTGGGATGGATCTGGAGTAATCTTCTGAAAGTCAGAGATACTATGTTGGAGGCCTGCTCTAGTAACCAAATAGAAGAATGAAAAAATAAGGGTTACACAGTGCAGAAAGGCTATGATGCTCTGAACAACAAATTTCCTGATGTGGAATGGAGAAAACTTATATCGAATAAGCACACTCATCCTAGATTCTCGTTTATCACTTGGTTAGTTCTTTCAAAGAAGATCGGAACCAAGAGTTGATTATATGCTCATGATGTAATAGATGATGATGGCTGTACTCTTTGCAATAAGGGTGTCGAGGATGTTGAGCATCTTTTCTTTGGATGTGATTTTTCTCGTGAAATCACTGCAGGTGTTTTACAGAAAACGAATATGAGCACAAGGAAAACCAGTTTCACTCAATGGTGACAATGGGTACTTCGTATTGGTGAGGGGAAGAAGACAAAGCAATTGAAAGGCAAAAACTTGTTCCGACGGTGGTTTATGAGCTCCGGAGATGTCGAAATAGAAGTGTATTTCATCAAGAACACACAAGGGTGCAGACTGTAATGGAAAATATGTAGAGAGTAGTTAAGGCTGGGAATTGGGGACTGTGATGTATTGTTTATCTGTTGACTAGTCCTGGTATAATTTTCTTATTTCGCGTGTATTCATTGATTGTCTATGCTTGAGCTTTAATGTATTATAGCTGAGGATCCTCATGTTATTCGAAAAAAATCGAAATTGAACCCAAATCGAACATTATTTCGATTAAGCGAAACTGAAAAACCAAATTAAGTTCGGCTCGGTTTAGTTTTGATTTTCAAAAAAACAACTTATCGATTAATCGAAACCTAAATTTTTTCCTTTAAAAACCGAACTCTCACCCGTTTGTGTAACTGTTCGTATTATCTACTCCCTCTGTTTCATAATATAAATAACATTGCGCAGTGATCACACTATTCATTACGCATTTTGTTTGCGTTACTTTTTGAAAGTAATGACATGGTATGAATTTTATTTTGCCTCAGAATTATAGTTTGTATCTTATACTAAGTTTGATGTTTCACGATAAATTTATATAAAAAAAAAACTTCATTTGATTACTCCGTGGATCATTCGTAACGTTATGAACTTTTTCGCTTGTGTGTCCCTCCATTATCTATATTATAAAATGTAGAAAATACTACCCATCTGAAAAGGGAGAAGCTTAAGGTTTCTTGCTCATGGTATCTTAAGCAATAAAGAGACCGTACATGAAAGTTCTTGCATAGATTTGTTTGATATCTTTGACTGCACATGGGCTTCTTATAGATTGAACAAATTTGGTGACGACTTTCTGTTTATATTCCCATTGCATGTGTTGCCTTTAAAAGGCATAGGTTTTCCCAACAGCAGAAGAGGTAGAGGCAAGCAACTTAGAGAGCCTGAAAAGCCATAACAAAAGGCTCAGGTTATTTAGAGAATTTAGAAATAACATAGGTTTGTATTTGGGTATCTTCTCACCGATTTATCTGGTTACAATAATATTTAGAAGTTGTCCTAAATGTTATTGTACTTTTTGGGTAGGTGTGAGTTGCGAGTACCATAAAATTATTAAGTTGAGAGATAAATTTTCTTGTACCAACATTCATCGTACTACAAGATTAGTAAGTTGAGAGATAAATTAGTAGAAATACTTGTCGGATTGTTCGTGGACGTAAGCCTTGGAACGGGGTAAACCACGTAAATCTCTGTGTCATCATGCATAACTACTTTCTTTCATTTGTCCCAATTATTTTTCTAATGTTACATGTACCAAGTCTTGAGGATTGAGCCCGCTGATTCCCAACAGAGTGGTATCAGAGCTTTTTAGTTCGGTATATTGATATACTAATTGTTTGAAAAGTGAAATGGAAAAAGTGATGGGCAGCAAATTCGAGGTGCAAAGGTTCGATGGCAAAAGCAATTATTAATTATAGAAAATGAATTTCTATGACTTGTTCGTGCAACTTGGTTAGTATAAGGTTTTGCTCGGAAAAGAAAAGAGGCCAGAGAAGATGTTTGAGGATATGATTGGATGGAGATAGACATGAAAGTGGTTTCCACTATACGCTTGTCTCTCTCCGACAAAATCATGCTCAATATAAAGGGTGAGAAGACGGCAGCCAGGCAACGGGCTCAGCAAGAGAGCTTGTACCAAGTTAAATCTCTTGTGAATTGGATTCTTCTAAAGCGGTGGCTTTATTCTTTGAAGATAAAAGATGACATCAAGATCTCAGATCATTTGAACGAGTTAAATGATGTGATTAGTCTACTGGAGAGTCTTGGCGTGCGCTTAGAAAACGAGGACAAGGCGGTGACTTTGCTGTGTACTTTACCCGATAGCTTTGCCATGACTTTACGTTGCTCCAAAGAAGAAATGTTGAAATTAGATGATGTGACAGCCGCATTAATGAGTACTGAATTTCAAAGGGCAAGGTTCTTTTTCTTCGAGGGTGGCCGGGGAAAAATTGATCATTAAGGGGCCGTTCAAAAAGACATAGCAGTGAACGTAAATGTTGGCATTATGATAGGAAAGGGCATATCAAAAGGAATTGTCGTGTTGTTAAAGCCGATGGCTCGAGTTTCACAAGCAACAAGCACGATGGTGAAGAGTCCAAGATTGGATATGTTAGTGACGATGAGGCATACGTAACCGGTGGAGGTTCTAAATCCCAAGAAAGCAAGATCTTTGACAGCGGTGCTACTGATCACATGTGTTTCCAAGTCTCAACAATTGTGGTTCTCATCCTATAGTCGATGTGACGAGAAGATTGTAATGAGCAATAACTCAGTCTCTAGGTTGGAGAGAGTTGACCCTGGGGGGGGGGGGGGGGGGGGGGGGGGGGGGGGGGGGGGGGGGGGGGGGGGGGGGGGGGGGGGGGGGGGGGGGGGG
>JAOVYX010017661.1:0-21739 GCA_035668315.1 Drosera spatulata | reverse complement strand
GTGAACGGATGCTTCTGGCGCTAATATCTATACCTCGTGGAGAAAGAACGTAGATTGCATCTTGGCCTGACCTTGAAATGAATCTGACCACATTTTGAAACGATGCTAGACAGTTCTGAACTGTTCTATCCCTACTATAACCTTGGTTTATCCGATAGGGATAGCTTGACATGGTTCATCATTTTAGTTTGCCTAGCCGAAATCTCAGTTCCTCCTGTCTGCTGCTGAGGCCCTTAATGTACACCGAAAGATAGTGTCGCAGAAGTGATGCCATTGTTCATCGTTCATCTATCTACTTTGGATTTTATGCTTCCTTTCTGTACAAGATTAATGATTACCGAAATTGATTGGTAAATAAGTTCATTGGTGATTTCAGGGTTTACACCTGTGCAGGCGAGCAATTGTTGTATTGGCTTTCCTGGCCTCTTCAGGGAAAACTGGCTTTGAGATTCTTTTGATTCATAAGCTACCTAATCGAGCCAACTTTCTGGGTCTAATCCTCCGAGTACTTGTATCCGAAGTAGATGCAGAATCTTCAGAAAATTGCACTGAGCCAGCAATGTCCAGAGAAAGGTAATACTAATTTCAAGTTGATATCAATTGCTTGGTTCCTCAAGCTGCCCCTGCCCCGTGAGCATTCTGGCGACGTCTAGTTTTCTATTGGCAAAAGAACTGTAAGATTATATAACAGGAAAAGGCTTTGTGACATCTACCATGACACAAATCTAATCGCATGTCTATGTATGAATCCGGCAGTACATTTTCGACTTTTAAGATCTTATGGTGAAATTTTGTGCATAAGCTAATAACTTCGGAGCTGGGGTTACATCTAGAATGCATTAGTAACTTTCTGTTCTATCTGTGCATGGTAACTGGTAAGGATGAATACAGGATTTTCTTTACAAATACTCTGTTGTATTATTGGAGTTTATGAAACTGAATTCAGTTTTTGGGTAGTGAACTGAATGTTGCTGTGCCCATTTTTCTGTTAATATTTGGCCAAGTCGAGGATCGAAGTGTATCTGTCATTGTTCATGGTATCTCACCCATACCTTATGTACTTGATCTCTTACATTTCACGCATTGCTAGTGGCTAGCTTTGACATTGGATTTGCAAACGTGCATACCTTATCATGTTCTTGGTCTGTATATTCGCTGCGATTCTTAATGATCTGATGCATTCTTAGGTATGAGCAACACCCCTCCTTAAGTCGTTATATAATCTGTCGTTATATGTGAATGCAGGACCTTGCTTATGAGAGAGGCTCTGATTTTGTTGAATAGACTTGCTTCTCATCCCACTTATGCACCCGCTGTCTTGAAAGTGCTAACCAGTTATGGAGACATGGCCAGCTTATCAATCGATATAGCAAACAGGTTGTCAAACAGAAACAGCAAGTTCGGACAGAAGTGCGATGATGTCACCAAGCAAATGAGGGAGTTTGAAATAGTTGATTTAGCTCGAGTTTTCAGAAAGCGGATCTTTTTATTTCTTGGGGAAAGCATTTGAGCAGAACATTACATGATCTGATTTGCTTATTTGTGTCCGCAACAGGGCTCCTCAGCTGCCGAAAAGGTACAAGTCATTAAGAATCTTTAATACAGATCATGCTCTTTCTATGATTTTGTGAAATTTTTGAAGTCCCTTTTCTCTTCTAGTAGATTTCCGCTAGTGAAACCAGTGAATGATTCATGCAGGTTGTCTCATCTAATGGGAATTACTGTCTGCATCTTCTTGAGTTTATGTAGGTGAATCTGAAGTTCAGATAAGTTGATGTGGATGTCCAATGTTTCTCTACATGTATTTTATTCCCTCATTGATTTATCTCTCTTATTTTTTATCTTTTTGGTGTTGCAGGAGTTGCCAAAACTGTATAGTTGATGGTATGCATCGATGATTTTTTCACTTGTGGGAAGTTAGTAGGATATAGTAGGCCCCTGACCGATTATCAAACAAACACATGATATGAGATGCATATATGGCCGCTGTCTTTTGCTGGTATACCATAGTATTGTAACTATTGTTATCGTGCGAGCTAGTCTGACGGACTGCAAAGCGGCTTGAGTATAAGAAATGAGAGGTATAGATACTTATCGGCAGGTAGGTTTGTCTAAATTTATGATTCAAGTATAGAGCGATGGAGAATTCAAAGTAAAAACAATAAATTATATCCGCAATAGTAATAGGATTATATAACGTAGCAATGGATAAATGAAGTCCTGTTGGATACAATCGAGTTTGGTCGGTCCATTGGAGCTCAACTGTGGATAGAATATGCACACTACTTTCAGCTTGAATAATCTGTGTAGGGGATTTTTATTTATAACCATGTGAATGTTGCGAAGTTATAAAAACACATCTCAAATCGTCATATTTATATAAAAAAACAAATCCTAAATCACTTCTATTTATATAAACCTATCCAAATAATATGATATTTTCATGAGGAATTGTTGTCAGACAAATCACAATTAAACGTTTTATTGAAATTTTCCTCTTTTTCTATGTTAATTTTTTTCATCTATCTAACCATTTTCACCCTTTGTATTACAGTCTAATATCTTTTTATTATTTTTTATAAGAGAATAGTTTTTTCGATTTCATTTACTAATAAATTGTACAAAAGAGTTTTTTTTTACCAATTAGTCATCATTATAATTTTTATTCTAATTTTTCCTCTTTATATTTAGGAAACAAAATATGTTATTAATTAATTACACTAACCCAAAAAAAAAAAAAAAAAAAAACACAATAAAACCCTTATCTAAGTTATGGACAACTCTCGTCGTCATATCGTTGTTGCCACCTATAGTGCTCTTAACTGTGCATCCATCGTTGACAATAGTGTGTGCGTCCTTGGATAATTCAATACTCTTATTGTCACAAACAATGCGTCTACTTTTGATGACAAATCCATTTTCATGCGTCTGATTTTTCAAGTACAATATTCCCCTTCATTTTCATCTAATGATTTTGACATCAAGTAAGTGCCAAACATTGTGTCCGTGATCAATTGATTGATTGATCTTCAGCATCCGAAAGAACCTTTTTCTTTGATCGGAACCCACCAAGTAAAACTTTTAGTCAAACAACAAAACCAAATATCAAAACCTAAGAAACCAAGAAATGAAAACAATTCAAAGATCGCATTTTTCTCAAATGGGATTATTTCAGCACTCATGTTTCATATAAATTGGATTCTCGAGCAAGAATGAGCTTGGATCGACTTTTGAGTCATTTGGGGAGTCAATTTTGGGGATTGCGATTGTGAGGGAAATCAAATTGGGGATTTGATCGGACTTGTTCGACTTTGTGGATGATGAATTGAATATGTGATTATTGAGGGATTGATGACGACTTGAAGGGGGTCATTTGGGTGTGAGAATTTGGAGGTTTTGAAACTTGTTGTTCAGTTCGTGTTAAAGGTAAAATTTATTAGGGTTGCACTAAATTAAAAAGGAAGGGAGAAGATATGAAATGAGATGAGATAATTGTTGAAAAGGAATTAATTGATCGTTAGAATGACATAATTGAAATCATATATTTTTTAAAAAAATAAAAAAAATCAAATGGTAATTGATATTTTAGATATAACTTCTTGGTAAATAAGTTCCAAAAATGTGATAAATTGATAATTCTCACTTTTTTTAATTGCGTGATCTTTTTCATTTCTCAAACGTTAGTATTCTTGTCCAATTTTATGAACTCGGTTATTCAAATCACGATCACCGTCATTCTATTCTTTCATTTTAAGACTCAAATTATACATCAATTTTTATCACGCATTCAATGCTATGAAAATAACAAGGGATGCGATGAAAGAGATGAGAAAAAAGGTGTTGATGAAATATAGATTATTATTTCAATTAAGGGTGACATGTCCGTCGTAAGATGTGCAAATTATATCCTAACTATACCACATAAACATAGAATATTAATAACTATAGTAATGACAAGCATGGTCGAACCTAATAAAAAACGGGGATTAAAGATTAATTATTGTGATCTTATATAAAATAAATTACATAAATTGGGGGGTTTTGGATTTTGATAATAAATAATAAAGTGTTAAACTAAGATAAGAAAATAAAGTTAAAAAAGATAGAATGTTCAATGTTTTTATATAAGAGATATTGAATTGATATAATTCCGAATCATGTGGATTATGATTAAATCATAGAGTATATTTTTATCTCGAATTTAATATTACACAATGTAGATTGTAGCTAACTAAGCTAACATTATAAATTAAAGTTGTATTTAAATGAGAATTAGCTACACTAATATTAATTAAACTAAGCAAAATGAGAATATGCCTTTCTTGATTAATATTGATCATAAATAATAATTCAACCCATTTTATTTAATAAGCAAATGAGAATGACTTACAAATAACTATTATGATATGGATAACTTTAAATATGCAAATGAGAAAGACATAATTATAGCTTTGTTACTACGTTTTATCAAATGAGAATGACAATTGCACTAATAAAAGTTATATAACCTAGAGTAACTAGTTCCAAGCTATACGATTTTTATCAATTAATTATAATTAATCCATGCATAAAAATCATGTAATATAAAATTGGAGATATTAAGACCTGTATTCTAACAATCTCAATAATTCAATACTCCACAATCATCTAAATAAATACCAAAATTAAGCACACACCAATCTCGATCAATATACGTTGGTATGGAAAACTGAAACTCGATCCATAACAATGAATAATTCATAGACAATCAACATGAACGTTAACAACGAATTCGAATAGCTAATTGTAAATAAAGTTTGATAGAATCCCCCTGATTATAAACTATCTGAGATTGTACTTGAGTCGGGACGTTGATGATGTATGACGGTCGTCACCTTTGTGTAGACGACGGATTGGTGTTGATGATCTTCTTTCTAAATGTGTAGAATCTCGTTCCCTGATTGAGACGGCTATGTCTGTTCTATCTGCTTGACGGCGTTCTGTGAAAACTTTCTGTGAAAAAACCTCGTTTCCTCCCTTCTCTTTAGAAGTTGTATTTATAAAGTGAGAATAAAACTTGAAATCAACCAATCATAGACAAGATAAGAAAAATATCTGATCTTTACGTGTAATACGACACGGCCGGTGTCATAAACTTTCAGATGACACAGCCCGTGTCTATCATGAAAGCTCTAAGATTGTGAAGGAACATGGCCCGTGTCATATCAGCTGTTATCAACACGGGCCGTGTCACTTTGGGCAGTGACTCCGGTCCTTCAAGATGTACGGGCTATTTTATTTGATACTCAACGACATGTCCCGTGTTGCTTAATAAATTTATAATCCCTTTGTCATCTAACCCGAACTTCATCATATCCTTTTCCGAACGTTTTTGCACACATTTCGTGACTTTAAAACTTCTACCAAATGACGTTACATACAAACGTGTCTTCCATCATCAATCTATAAGAAATACACAAAAATACGACAGTATCTAACTCTAAAACAAAAACTACACTAACATAAATAAAAATGACTCAAAACACAAACAAAATGCAGGTTATTAATGTTTAAAAATATGTACTTTTCAAACAATGCGTTTGTACTGTTCCAAACATTGTGCCTTTGTAAAAAAAAACAGTGTGCCTTTGTAACTGAAACAGTGTGCTTTTATTAAATGAAACTGTGTGTCTTTGTAAATGAAACATACGCGCTTGATTTTATTTACCAAAATATATATTTTTCGAAACTTCCTAATCGTCTTGGATCAAAACTCCCCCTTCGTTTTTTGCCCATTCTTTCTCTAACATTGAGCGCTTTCGATTTTCATCATCAACATCATTGAAGCTTCGATCACCATCAAAATGATGATATAGGATGTTCTTCAATCATCGCCATCATCATCGAGTTCGGTTTTTGTTGGAAAACGGAATGATTTTCATTTGTAGGTTTGGTTTGATATCTCGATTGTTTTAATGCCATTCAGATTTCTGTTTTGATGAATTTGTTGATAAGGCACAAGATCGTCTACAAATCGCCTCAGTTCATGAATTGAAATTGTATTATTCGATCCGAAATCAGATCGATGCTTGTTGAGAGATCAAGAGGATTTGACGACGTTGTTTGAGGTGACGAATTCCTTGGTTTGGGCTCAATTAATGTTAATGTTGAGAGTGTAGTAGCAATGTGTCAGAGACTGGTGCTTGGAATCTATTTTCAGATCGTGAAGTGAAACAGGGTGCCTGTTTTATGAAACAGAGCATCAAAAGAGATCCTATACATGCTTGAACCAAACAGAGCGCCATCTAACATGAACAGAGCGCCTGAGTAAATCGACAATGTATGAATCCTCTAATATGGTTACCAAGAGTTTTGTTCATCTTGAATGGAGATTTTGTTGATGATGTTGTGTCTGAATCATTGTTTCAATTGGAAGCAGTTCGTCGATCCATGTGCAACCATCTTTGTGTTCTTCGCATTGGTCTAATCTTATTCAAGAGTGTTGGCCAAGCTTTCTATGGTGGTGTGAAACAGTTTAGGAAGTCTTTTGCCATGTATGCGATCGAGGCAGATTTAGATATATTTTAAAGAGGAATGAGAAAGAGAGGGTTTATTCCATTTATGCGTTCAAAGAGAATGGTTGCAAATGGTTCGTTATGGCTTCATTGTTCTCATACAACAAATGTTATACATCATGAAACTGAATAACACTCACACTTGTGGATAGTTGTTTTTTTCGGAACGTTCTATGAAGAGCATTAAGTCAGAATGGCTTGCCCATGTTGTTTCAGAAATTGTACGTCGTGACCATCATGTTAGAAGCAAGTAGGCCAACAATCATTTGCAATCCAATTATGGATTGGATTTATCATATAAGAAATTATGGAAAATCCTTCAAAGGCAAAAATAGTGGTTGGTGGAGATTGCGTCGAGTTGTTTGCAAGATTGAAGCCATATGTTCAAGTTTTGACAAGAACTAATCCTGAATGTCATATTACCTTGGAAGTAGATAACGATACAAATCGTTTTGTCAGGCTCTTTATTTCATTCCATGCTTCGATCGTCGAATTCAATCATTGTATACCGTTGCTTTTTCTTGATGGCACATTCTTGAAGGATGATTTCAATGGAGTCATATTAGGAATAACGAGAAAGGATGCTAATAGGGATATGCATTTCTTAAGAAAAAATAGTGTTATTCTAGATTTTATACAGGCGCTCTGTTTCATTTGGGATCCTATATTTCTATGTGACCAATATGGTATTTCTTTTTTTTTTGAATTTTATTGCAGGACTTTTTCCTTTGAGATTAACTGTGGTTGATAAGAAGACGTACTCTATTTGACGTTGGTTTTTTTCAGAGCTTCGTTAAGTTATTCCTGTTGATCGAAAGAACAATTTCATCTTGGATCACAATTCGAGTCTTTTGCAAACATTTTCTTTCTTTGGCATTTTATTTAAACTTTTTCAAAAACAAAAGAGAATAACTACGAATTCGGATTCACTAAAAAAAATAATAAGCCAAGTCATGGGAAAAGCCTTTCTCGCATTAGTCACTAATCGAATTGAAACATTTAATTGGGACAGAGCATCATTCAAATGAAAATTGAGAACAGACTCGCCTTTGCCCCACAATAAGAGTGCTAGGACTTGACCCATTGAGCCGATTAACCCACTATCAAAGCAAAGTGAATTCTTGAAACGAAAGCATTTGACCTTGAAAAGAAAGAGAGATTAGATTGATACTAGATAAGCAAAAAAGTAGTAAGTAGAGATTGATCAATCTAAAAAAAGAGTGGCTTCCTTCGTTTCTATGGTTATTTCTTAAACGGTGAGGACCTTTCTATACACCGGAGCTCTTTACTTCATAGTCCATCTTATTCCTAACTTGTACAGTTCTACTTCCTTGGCCCTACCCATGAATTATCCAATAAGAGGTCTTTCACAACGAGATCAACCTATACAGTAACGGTATCTCATTTGGAAGATTAGTGAGTTCGCTGACCCTCTTAGTCCGTTTTTCCAAGAATGTGAGCAGCTTCTTTTTGCTTTTCAAATCGAGCTTCTTCCGCTTAATGGATAAGATCTTCTGCCAATGGGAAATTACTTCAGTCTGATCTTAGATCGAGCTGATTAGACGAATCGAAACCATACAATGAAAAGGAAATGAAAATCAGAAGTTTTTGTGGATTATCCACTTTCGTTTTGTCTTTGTCACCTCAAGGATAATCTTAAAACAAGACGCAGAGGGACTAATATGTCATCATCATACAAGCAGCACATCATTGACCTATTCGAGAGATGTGCATATGCTCCAACGATCACTGAATTTGATCATTCAATTGAAAAATTTCAGAAAAAAGGAGAAAAACTAGCTTGAGAATTTATGGAATCTCTGATACCATATGAGAGAAGGGCTATTAGTTTTGTCGTTGGGTGTCGTTATTGGAAGATGATGATCGATGCTGCAGAATCGTCCAATGCTTGGCTTTTGGATGTGAGTGAACTACTGATCACTCAGATAGTTTATCAGAAAATTGTACACAATTTTTTTTTCCATACTATATCGTCTGTTTCGTTTTTCAACTGATTGTATAGAAACTTTCGTTTGAGATTGAGACCTTATTTTTTTTTTTTTTTTTTTACTCTGCAAAGTCTGCTTTGTAAAGAAGCAGATTATACAAAGTATAAAAAAAAAAAAAAAGATCAGTCTGTTTATGCTTGAATTCCCGAAGTACATACGCATGTGTTACAATTTGATCACCAAACACCATCAAAATCCATCCAAAACATCCCTAAACGGATGTATCAATCAACAAACCAAATCATATTCGATCCACAAATATTTCAACGTTAAAAAAAAAAATAAAAATACACAAGAAATGTTGAAACTTTACAAATACATCAATGATCAAGGCCGATCTCTACATTTCAATAGTTCCCAAGGTATCCTGAAATGAAATGTGAGAGCGATGTCTATCAACAAAACTTCATCCATATTGTCGAGTGGTATGCCTCGCAATATGCCGTCTATGTATTTCAATATCAACACTCCACATTTGTTTCCCTTTGGTTGTTGTGGATGCTTGTTGAAAGAATAGAAGTCTGCATCCTTGTCCGGGAATTTTTTGTCCTTGGAGTAAGACCGAAGCAAATACGGGAAATATCTCGTCCGCATGGCTAAAACAAGTTAGAATAACATTTTGAGAAATTGAAGTTATGTATTTACAAAGATAAGGACATGTCTAAATTGCTAACAAAAAACAAAACTCCTCGTGATATTGTTATGAGAGAGGCATATAGGGCGTATCCTTGTTTAGGGGATCCAAAAGTATGGCTTTTCAATACTCCACGTTGAAGAAGAACAACACGAAATGGTTGTCCGATACATGTATGGGCTTGAAAATGATGTTTTCCTTCGTGAGAGATCCTTGCCCGTTATAATTGAAAAAGAGCCAAGGCCCCGTCTCCCAAACCTCTAGAAGCGGTTTCTTCTTGTTTTTCTTCTTTAACCAAGCATCACTCTCTTTTTTGTTGGAGGAATAAAAATGCACGGGAAGAGCACATGCAAAGTGATCCCTCGTTGATGCCTTGTGATCAAAAGATAAGAATAGGCGTCGAACACTGAATCGAACAACCATGTCTCGGGTTAAAGGGAATGAAAAACCTCATAAGTGAGGTCATACAATCCGTTCCACTCCTCCTCGATGACATAATCGGACAAGCGATCCGTCCCTTGAGCCCATATATCAAAGATTCAGTTTATCTTGCTTTTACAAAGCGGCTTCATGGCGTATCCCTTCGGACCCCACCTCGGACATTACGGCTCGATGGGAGCCGGCTGCATGTGAACTAGCTAAGCTCTATGGCCCCAATTTTGTCCATACAGTGGAGCCCCGATCATCTGGGTCTCGGTCGTGAGGTGGCTCTAAGTTAGGCCCTCTCTGCCCGTCGATCATTGTCACGTGCAATGTCCTCACCTCATGCATTCTCGGTTCATCTTCCTTTTTCTACCCATATAATGTCATAAACTTGGCATACTCCAACTCAACCTTCGATAACAATGCCGAAATATGATCGGGAAAAGCAATTTGAGCGAGCTCGATTTGGTTCAGAAATAAGCGTTGCGTTTTCATCTGAAACAAATACAAAAAAAAACTCATTATAAAAAAAATGAAAAAATTCAACGGATGTCAAATTCAATAAACATTTACAATTTCCAACGCCTTATATTGATCAAATAAAGACCTTGGTTGATAAACCGGCCTATGAACTTGCTTTGGTGGATGAATACGTAGACGAGTGATTCCCATGTATCAAGCAATGTAGTCCTATTGGGCTTCCACAGTAAGGAATGGTTGATCCTGGATTACTTTTGATTGACGAAGGTTACAGGAGTAAGGTTGAGACAATAAGGGTGAGGTCAACTGAAGGGTTCAGATGAAAGGAAGTTTGATCCTGAATTGTTTCTGTGAGATTACTGTAGCAAGACTGGGGAAGGGCAAGGCTAGGGACTATAAAAGCATTCAGATGAAGTCAGTGGTCACGGGTTGCCTTTTGGACTGTGTCAGCATACTTCTCTGCATCAACATCAGAGGTCACGGGTCGATGAAAGTGACGTTTTCAAAAAGACGAGTTCAACAACAGTTAGAAATTTGGGTTTGTCTATAAATACAATGACAATGCCCAAGATTTCCGAACCTTTTAATTGTTGAATCTCCTTTGGCCTGAAATGACGAGTACAGTAAGATTTCAAGTGAGTTGAAAAAAAAGTTGATAGCTGAAGATTTGAGCCAACTATTGAAGACAGTGTTGAATAACATTAGTGTTAGAAAGACGATTCCAAGAGGTTGTTCTGAGTCCTGTTGAGGAGAAGGAAAGATCTTGTAATCGATTTATATTGTCATTTACTCGTTGTAACGTGACAGCTTGATTGTGAGCCTAAAATAATCACACATAGTGTTATCCTCTTGATTTATCACTCTAATAATCAAGGAAAGACTAGAGTAAGAGATATAGTAGTATTTTAGCTATACACTCTAACAAGTATAAAAACATTTGTGTTTTTTACTTTGCTGTTTTCATTATATTTAACCTTACTGTTAATCGACTTCAACCAACAGTAAGTTAAAAGGAACTAATGTTACTAAAGTAAATTTTGCATTACTGTTGTGAGGTGAGAACAACTCTACTATCCAACTAACCTTTATTAGTTTGACAGTAAAGATCGAAAAGAGAGACTATTCAACCCCTCCTCCTCCCTCTAGTCTCACAGCAAGTTATCTCGGGACTTTCAGTTAGCAAGCATACCAGTAGAGGAAGCAAGCTGTTTTGAGTGAGAGTCTGAAAGCTCCATCTATGATTAAGAATGATGGATCCAGGTTTGTTGCTCTTCAGATTGAGGAGGGGGATAACAAGGGGGAGGAACAGGGTGGAATCACCTAAATATGCTGGGAGTGTGGAATGTTCGAGGCCTTAACAGGCCTGAAATGCAACACGAAATAAGACACTTTAGTGCTGCTAGTAATAAATTGCCTTTAGTTTGTTGTTCGGAGACTAGAGTAAAAGCTGTAAAGCTGAATAAAGTTATCAGGAACTGCTTTCAACAATGGATGTTCTTAAATAATTACTATTTTGAGGTTAATGGTAGAATTTGGGATTAGTTGGAACCCTAATCGAGTAGATGTGTCTTATATATTTTCTTCTGATCAACTGGTTCATTGCGATGTGAAGTTTTGTGATCGATCCTTTCAAGCTTGCATCACCTTCTTATTTGCAATTAACCCTCAGAATTTGAGGAGAGAAGCACGGGAGGCACAAAAGAATATATCTGGAATTTGCAAGGGACCTTGGCTGGTGTTAGGAGATTTTAACTCTTTTCTTCATATGGAGGAGAAGATAGGGGCTGAGGGTCTGATTGTGGAAACAAGTGAGGACCTGAGTGTATGGCTGACTGTGGTTTAGAGGACTTGAGAAGCATGTGTGTTTTCACACGTGGTATTATAATAAAGGAGAGTCTTCTTGGATGCGTGTTAAGCTTGATAGGGCTTACGCAATATTGAATGGTTCAAAGCTTATGAGGATGTATATGCTCTGTTCCCAGAGTCTTCTATCTCGGATCACAACCCTATTATCATTTGAAGAGGGGTTCAGCAGTTGCAGGTTAGAACTTCTTTTCGCTTTTTAAACATATGGATCAGAAATGAAAAGTTCATGCAAACAGTAGCAGATGTCTGGTCGGGAGAAGTAGAAGGTTTTGCTATGTACAAAGTGGCTTCTAAGCTTAAAATGCTAAAGAAGCCATTAAGAGATATGCATAGAAGATGCTCTTCGAAAACTGGAGAGAGGGTTCAGGAGGCTAGAACTCAGTTAGCAAGCTTGCAGACTGCTCTTAGAGAAACATGTTCAGATGTTGGGAGGGCTGAGCTCAAAATGAAACAGAAGCAACTTATAGAATTGATGCTTAGTGAACAAAAACTATTTTAGGTAGCTGGCAAAAGGGCACTGGTGTACTGACATGGAAAAATGCTCTAAATACTTCTGTGTTGTGATTAAGGAAAGGAGGATCTGAAGTCTACAATGCAAGGACGGGTCAATTGCTGCTACTGCTCCTGATATCCATCAGATTGTCCTCCATTATTATCAGGGTCTTTTGTGAACAACGTTTGAGAGAAAAGGGAGTATCTCAAATGAAATCATTAAAGGGGGTCCTCTTATTTCTACAGATTTGAAGGCTGAACTGGATGCAGATTTCACAGATGATGATGCAAATGCTTTGTTTGGTATGGACAATGACAAGGCCCCCGGACTTGATGGTTTCACTCCTCAATTCTTCAAAACAGCTTGGAAGATTATTAGTGCAAATGTTATTGAGGTTGTACTTGATTTATTTTTATTTATTTTTTTCACAATGGCCAGTTGATGAAGCAAGTGAATGCGACTTTGATTCACTTGATAGCCAAGACCCATCATGCTTTCGCTATTGGTGATTTCAGACCAATTTTTTGTTGTAATACAGAGTATAAAATTATTTTCCGTATGCTGGCTGCTAGATTAGATAAAGTCCTTACTTGTTTAGTTGATCCAGCTTAGAGTGCTTTCGTGTGTTTAGATAGTGTACTTTTGAGTCAGAAGCTATTAGTTGGGTATAGCAGGACTGGCATCTCCCCTAGATGTATGTTGAAAGTTGAATTACGGAAAGCATACGACTCTGTGGACTGACAATTCATTGAGGAGCTTCAACAAGGACTGCAATTCCCATATGATACATGGACCGCTTGCTTACTTGTATTAAGACTCCCAGCTTTTCAATGGTGATTAATGGTGAGGTTTGTGACTTTTTTCCAGGTAAACATGGACTTCGACGGGGGGATCCCCTTTCCCCTTATATTTTTATCCTGTGTATTGAATACTTGGCCAAGGCTTTTAAGCTTATGGCCAAAAAACCTGGTTTTAGGTATCATCCCCGTTGCAAGCAAGCATGGTTTGTTCAGTTATCTTTTGTTGATGATCTTGTGATCTTTAGTAAAGCAAATGTCGATTCTGTGGAACTTATAAGAGGTGTTTTGGAGCATTTTCCTGAAGTGAGTGGTCTACGAATGAATGAGGACAAGAGTTCTATCTTCTTAGCAGGTGTGACTGCTGAGGTGAAATGGATCTAATGAGGATAATGCAATGCCAGTAAGGTGTATTCCCAGTAAAGTATTTGGGTATCCCCCTCTCCTCAAAGAGACTGACTTCTCATCGATATAGACCTTTGATTGAAAGGGTCTTGGCTCAAATTAGCTCTTGGGAGTCTTGATTATTATCATACGCAGGGCGCTTACAGTTGGTAGCCTTAGTGTTGCAGCCTTTATACATGTATTGGTGCTAGTTGTTCCTCCTTCGAAAGGGTGTGCTTCATGAGATTGAAGCAAAGTATCGAGTTTATTTATGGTCTAGGACTGAGATGAAAACACATAAGGCCTTAATAGCTTGGAAGGATGTGTGCAAGTCAAAAGGATGTGGAGGTCTTGGGATCAAGAGTTTAGTTGAATGGAATTTGGCTTTGTTCTTTCGATATATCTGGGGAATTAAGCTTAAGAAGAATCGATTGTGGATAAAGTGGGTTCATATGATCTATTTACACGATCAAAATATTTGGGAGGTTGAAGGTAAATCATTTTGCTCTTGGGTGTGGAAGGAAGTTCTAACAGCGAGAGATGCCTTCAAACCTCTTATTGCTGATATGCATTCTGTTCTCAATAGAGGTATATACTCTCTTACTCCATTTTATGAAGCTTTAGTATCTCTTCATCTGAACAGTGCAGGGCTATGGAAACTGGTATGGGGAAAAGGTGTTCGTCCAAGGCAGTTTCATCTTCTGGTTGGCTTGTAAGGAAAGACTGATTGTAACGCCACGGTATTTACTTATTAATTATAGATACATGACGTCACTACCGCTATACATATTTATCCATAGCAAGACAATTCATTGAAAGAGTCTACAAACAGAAAATAGGAGGAAGCATAATCTGTCCATTATTACATAACCTCGATATCCATAGTACATAATACAACGGTCCAAATCCACTATCAAACAGAGACAATACGAGAATCCATTATTACAATTAACATTGTCTGACCCTAGGGTTCAATTATTACACAAAAAATTCTCATTACAGAAAACAGGTAGAACCCATCATCAGCCAACGTCTACTCTGAACCTTCTCCATCTCCATCAATACCTAGCCATAAAGCAAACAACACCAAAGACAAAAAAAAGGAAACCCCTATCCAGTCCCAGCATAGCATCACCTCAGACGTCGTCGCATGGCTCCCTACAAGCAAATTTCCAGCACCGGTGTTGCCAAGGGGCTAATTCTTGCCACAACCCCGAATCCCTGCAAACATTTGTCCAGCACCCCTAGTGGCATACCTGCAAGCACGGTCCAGCATTTAAATCGTCAGGGTGAGCCCACCACCCTGCGCAACCTTCAAGTCCCTACAAACCGGTGCCCAGTGCCTCGACGACCTAGTCCCAATCATCTAATGAAAGGCCTATCCTTCCCCAATCACATCAACGTATCGTCGATCGGCTCCCTGCAAGCAAATGTCCAGCACCGGTGTTGCCAGGGGGCTAAATCCTACCACAACCTCGGGTCCCTGCAAACATTTGCCCAACACCCCTAGTGGCATACCTGCAAGCACGGTCCAGCATCTAAGTCGCCAGGATGAGCCCACCACCTTGCGCAATCTTCGAGTCCCTGCAAACCGATACCCAGTGCCTCGACAATAATTCTACGTTTCCCCCGAGAATATCAATCCTCCCCTTATTCCAAACTCATCCTTGCATGCAGTTTAACGTTAGGATTAATTACGACATATGCTACATCGTTGAGTTATCATTATCACTCGGCAAATTCCCAGACGCCATCTTGTATAAATCGTTCGTCTCATAGTTTCTCAATTTATTAATGCGTATCACATTCTCCGCCTCGTAAATCTATTCATTTATTGATCCGTCCTAAATTAATATATATATTATTTTTAGTTCAATATTTACGTACGTTTATACATCGATGATTCGTTATTATAATCAAGTACATCACAATTATTATTATTATTCGTATTTCGTTATCGTCAACTATTACGCTAACATTAATCATTAGTCCATCAATCACCCCATACACAATCCTCATCTTCCAAACTCACCGCAACCTGCGGATCATCGCCTCAATTCAATCCCAAACTTCAGCAATTCACAGCATCACAATCAGAACATCACAAACAGTCTCAGATTACAATCACGGGATTTAGGAGGGGGTTGGGTTACCTAAATTATGGATGATGGTGGCAGGGCTATGTGCTGACGAAGCAACGGCTCTGGCGGCAGGAGGCAGCGGCTGATGGCGGCAGTGGCCGGCGGGGTGGCGACGAGACTGTCCAGCAGTGAGGCGGTGGCAGTGTTCTGGCGGCGGTGAGGCAGCTGGAGGCGGGGCCGGCGGCTGGATGCAGGGAGGTGGCCGCTGGGTCGTGGAAGCAGGCGGCTGTCCGGTAGCAGCAGCAACCTCCGGCTTCGACGACGACGGGCAGCGGCGTGGCTTCTGGTGGTGGCAGCCAGCAGGTGTCGGGGAGGCGGCGCGGCGGCTGGGGAAGGAAAGAATGGAGGGAAGAAAGGAGGAAGTAGAAGGGAAAGGAGGAGGGGAAGGAGAGGGGGCGGTGGCCGGCTGGGCTTGGCGGCTGCGGGCACTGGCGACGGCGTGGAGGGGCGGCGGCCGGGGTTTGGCAGTGCTAGAGGCGGGGCGGGGCTCGGCTGGGGAAAAATGGGAGAAGGGGAGAGGGGAGAAAAAAAAAAGACAGGTGAGATAAGGGAGAGCGGATAAGCACGCCACTTGTCGTTTTATCATTCGTTCATTTAGGATAGTTCGGGATTACGTGATCCCTTAGATTTATATTTGGTATAATTATTTTATCCGATTATCGAATCGAATATATCATAATTCTTAGAATTTTATAACGAATTCATATATTCAGTTAAATTATGATTTTGAGAATAAAATTTAATATTTATATATAATTATATATCTTTTATTTAAGTTTGACTTATCATTAATTATTAATTTTAATAATATAATATACTATAATTAAATTTTAAGTTATTACACTGATAACTCGTGCTAGATTGTTCAATCATGGGATTATAGAGCAAGACTCTTGTGTATTGTATAGATGGGGGATTGAAACAAGAGAGCACTTATTATTTTTAGTGTCCTTTTAATAAGGAAGTAGGGGATGCTGTTCTGAAAATTTTGAAGATGAAATTCAAGAAGCACGGCTGGGTGGATTGGTGTTCTTGGGCTATGAAGGTGTTACGAGGAAGGAGCGGAGAAGCATGTAGAAGAAGAGTTGTGTTCATTTCTTTTCTTTTTTTATAATCAAGATCTTATTTAATAGGTATTGATATATTTTTATAGTTTAAATATATATTTATTTTTAATATTTGATTTGTATATTAAAAATTATAAATGATTTTAAATATTATGAAAAAAATTAAAAAAGAAAAGAAGATGGGATCCAATGGGGGTGAATTCGGTGGGCAATTACCACTGTCCTTTCTATGATGGAAATTGCTAATCCCCTCGAACTCACCCCCTTACGAGCCCCTTCTTCTTTTTCTTTTTTTTTTTCAAATTATTCTTTTTTACATAATATTTAAAATTATTTATAATTTTTAATATATATCAAACATTAAAAATAAATATATATTTGAAATCTACACATTAATATCTACAAAATAAGACTAATATTGAATATAAAAAATATATTTCAAAAAAATATTTCCTTCGTTCCATAATAAATATAACGTATACGTATGTGATAATTATCAATAATTTTTATTCGTATCTTCGAAGTTGTATTGCATACATTCGATGTCAATATTTCGTCTTGTTTTACTCATTTGTCGTTGAGGTTCTCTTCAATTGAAATCCAAGAATATCGTGAAATAGTTATTGTCTATGTCGGAAATCACTTTATTCAACTATTTCTACATTCTCATTATCCTATACCTTCATTGAGAACCGATAGTTATGCAGTTCGTCTTGAACTCTGAAATGAAGTGATGAATATCAATCTATATGATAGACAATATTTTGAAGGAATGATTGAATAGGATAAAGTTTGTATGTGCTTAAGTATTATTAATATGTATTTATAATGTAATAAATTTTTTTATATTCAATATTGATCTTATTTTGTAGATATTAATATACAGAGTTCAAATATATATTTATTTTTAATGTTTGATATATATATTAAAAATTATAAATGATTTTAAATATTATAGAAGAAATGATAAATTGAAAAATTAAAAATAAATAAATAAATGGGGTCCGGGGATGAGTTCGGGGGTGATTAGCAGCGTCCATATTCTATAAAAAAAACAAAAACAAAAGAGCAAGATAACATATTGTCCGGAATTGGGGTTAGATAATAAAAAACTAATGCTTGCCTATGAAACTGCCCCATCCATAAGCTGAGGAAGGTCTTGACAACATACTACTGGAGTATTGTGTACCCCATTGATTGTATGCAATTGTTTCCTTTCTTATTGGCTTAGGAACAAACATTTGAAATCAAAATGGGCCAAGAAGGTTTGACGTCTATATTGCTCCTGGAAGGGTGACTTTAGTTCTGGTATTGTATATGTTAAATCCTTAGTCTTATGATTGAATGAATAGTTATTATCTTTAAATTAATCATTATTAATTATTAAATATATAATTATTTAGTTATTTTGATTAAGCTGAGATCTCATTAAAAAGATATTATCACACTTTTAAAATCTTGCTCCGAACACAAAAACATTGAGATCTGCCATTCTGTTGTTTAGTTGCTTTAATTTATTTTGTAGGGGCAACAAGCAGACAACCTTTTTGATTACTAGCCGTTGCGCGCCCATGCTGTTTGAAATTCAAAACACTTGCAATTCCTATTTTCACTTCACACTCTTTGGCTCTTTGCTTCTTCAATTGCATCCCCGGCCTATATTCCCTCTCAAGCACACTCGATCCCTTTGGAAAAATGTTGGCAGCGGAGACTCCAGCAGGACACCAGATTCACCGGCCTAAGATCGCCAGGAAACCTCTACAGACCTTAAGCATCAATGAATTGCATTCTCCAAACCCTAAACCCATCCCCAAACAGATCGTGACGACCTCAACTATCAGTTCCTTCAACGAGGAAAACGAACTGGCAGCTCACAAGAGTCCTCCTCCTCCTCCTCCTCCTCCTGCTCCCACAAGCGCATTGGAGTACTCCCTAAACTCATCTTTGGCGGAGGAGCTGAGTGCGGTAAGGGAGAAGCTCGAGCGGCTGAGGATAGATAAGGAGAGGACAGACGTGATGTTGAGGGAGAGACATCTGGTTTTGGATTCGAACTTAAAAGAGGTTCTGCGAAGGGGAGAGGTCCAGAAGGATCTTGAAATTGAGCTGGATCGGCTCTACCGCTTGAAGCATCTCCTCCATCTTACTTGCATGGTAATTTCCACTACCTACCAAATTACGACACAATCTGGACATTAAGGTTCTGTATGCATTTCTTACTTGTTGGTAATTGGTACTTTTTGTTTGTCGGAACTTTTTGAATCAGAGAATGTCTCCAATTCGGTCGCTCAGAGCACGAGAAATGGACAAGCAGCATCCACGAGCACATAATACTCAGGTTGAGTTACTCTTTCGATTTCCTCTCTATTGGATTGTGATAGTATTTGATTTTAATGGGAGTTTCATGTCATAAACAGAGGTTCAGATCTGGGTGTAAGATCAAATATAGTCATGGATCCGAACAGCAGACGATGAGCGGCGCCTCAGTAAAGACAGCTTCCAAGGAATTGGCTTCTTCTTGTTCATCATCATCTTCCACAGTGGAACTCAGTCATTAGTTGATTGAAGTTCCATGTAATCCATGAACAGATGTGTTGCCCATCAATTCAATGTCTCATTATTTGATGATGCAAAGCCATCATTATCTTTGTAACATCCGCTTTTGCTCCTTTTTGATGACTTGACACTGTTTGATGTTGATGTTGTTCCCTTAAACATAGTTATTGGAGCTAAATTATGTTACATAACATGTTCTCCGATGTCAAATGATGATTCAGTAGAATCATCAAAACGTCCGGGCGTAATAGGCGTTTTCCTGCATGTGCAAAACGGTTTTTCCCTCGAAAAATCATGTCTTTTCACCTACAAACGTGTTGCTTCAGATTTAGGACCATTTTTCTTCTATATTCTACATTCCAAATCAGATTGAAACACTCAACAATTTTCACTTTATTGAATCCTATAAAAGGGGAAGAAGTCTCCACAAACATCAATACCGATTGCTCTCAAATTTTACGAAAAGAGATTCCCAATGGAGTTTTTCAGGATCGCTTTTCGCATTTCTCATATATACACTTATTTATATCCTGGAGGGTTGTTCGTGTAAACCCAAAGCAATATTTGTATATTTGAAGAGGGGACAAATAAATCTTTAGAAAAAAGTTGATCACAACGTCTCTAATTCTAAGGATTGTGTTGTTCTATTGTTGCACTCTTCAATTTGTCACATTTTGTTAACAATTATATGTGAATGTTTACGTTACTGATAATGTGATTTTTTTCCGATTACCTTATGTATGGTCATTAATTAGACTCGTATCTTCATCATAAATTGCCATCTTATCTTCAATCGGTCAATGTAAAGAATAATCAAATTGAGTTAATTTTATTTTATAAATTAATGAAGAAATTGATCATTTTTGTTGAAAATTATTGTGAAAGAGAGCAGATGTTCGTCAGACAGAGTCGCATGAGGAAGATCAAAGCGTCTAGACACGGGTTGCGTGTGAAACCAAGAACCACGATGAGCTTCAAAAAGCCCGGGCGCAGGTCGTTTATTAAAGAGGGATAGGATTGGGCCGAATGCGAGATTAGGTTCAGATTTGGTCTGGGTTTGCTATATATCTTTTTATTTATGAGTTTATAAATAGGGTTATATCAGATTTAGTTGGAGATTCTCTTTAAAAGGTTGTCAGATAGATTATGAGAGGTTTTTTTAGGATTTGAGTAAAACGCAAGGTGAGATTAAGTAGTTGAGAGAAACGTTGATTGTAATCGTGTGATTCGATTAGTGAATTGTTTTTTTTAGGGTTTTTTCTTCTGACGATCAGATTTTTCTCACGTTAAATCTTCTGTGTCGTTACTTCATTTCTCGTTTGTTCGTTATGTGATTGTGATATTCGGATCCATCCATTCTCGGATTAGATTCGTAATAATTTTGTATTATTTTATATCTGTTGCTTTTGTTGTTTGACTTTTTTATACCTAACAAACAAGCTATCATGAATGCCTGAGGCATCTCGTTGAAGTTACCAACTTTCGCTGATGACCTGTAGGCTGTAATACCAGCATGGAGTGTGTATGACCTTACAGAAGGAAATGCCAAACAAGGGGATCGTTTGGGTCATGTGTTTAAGTGTTCAAAGAGTGCGCGAGTGCTATTGCCTGGATAGGTCCATGCTAAGGCAGGTCACAAGTCATTTTGACGCCTGCCAATAGCTGGCTGAGTTCCGTTACGTTACGTTACGTTGCGGAGGGGTTGTGGATTTGGGATTGAGTTTAGGGGTTAGGGGTGCATATGGCCACACCGGCACTGTCTACTTTAAACGAGAGAAACGAGAGAAGAGAGAGACTCTCCCAAGCAAAAAATCTCAAGTCTTGGAAGGAAGATGATGCATCGGCGGCGAGACAGGTGCTGGTGGTGTTTAGAGATGAGCGAGTGGCGGCGGCGGCGGCTGCTAGGGGTGATGCTAGGGTTTATGTTGTGGTTCGATTGGATCGGATCGGCTGATGCGTCGATCCACGAGTACAAGCACGAATCCTTCTTCTCTCAGTCGGGAGCATACTTCTTCCACGGCGGCAGCGAAGGCCTCTATGCCTCCTCTAATAATCTCCCCCCAAATCCCGATAAACCCAACGCCGGCAGATCCTTCATCAGGTATGGCTTACATATAATCAATCGCATATATGATATGCCTCTTTTCTGCATACATATAATCACAGGCCTGTCCTCTGATTCTGGCTATCATCGCATCCCTTCATCCTCTCATCCTCTCATCCTTTGATCCGACTGCCTTGTGCTGTTTCAGGTTTGAAAACATCACTCTAAAGAGAACAAAGGAGTCAGCCGAGAAACAAAATGCTATGCATTCTTACACTGGTTTGGTGGAGGCTA